>LFIW01001985.1:0-21631 GCA_001625285.1 Colletotrichum incanum
CCTCTTCTCAAACCACAGTTGGACCAGATAGGCCAGAACAGGCCACTTGGTGAAGATGACGACGTTCTTGGGACCGCCGAACCCGGGCCCGCACTCGGCATCATCGGGATAGACCTGGCGATCGTCGAAAGTCTTCGTGCAGATGTTAAGCAGGCTCGCCGTCCGGCTGCAGTCGGCAAGGATGTCGTCCAGGCTGTTCCAGATGCCGGGAGGCACGCGCGCCTTGTCGAGGTACGTCGGCGGGATAGGCAGGCCCTTGCCGTAGCCGATCACACCGACGACGTCCGTCCAGCAAGTCTCGATCTGCGTCGTCTCCTGCACCCGCAGGAGGCCGGGCAAGTGAGTGGCAAGGTCTAGCTGTCGTACCTTCTGGCTCTTGCTGATGATGGCCATGTCGCCGTCGGCGCGCGACGTTGTTTTCTGCTTGCCCTTCGATCGACGCGGCGCTGCGTCATCGCCGCCGCCGTCGCCTTCTGCTGCCCGGGCGGCCTGTAGCTTCTGCACAACCGCGCTGCCCACCTTGGCGACGAGGCTATCCATGGCGTCCCGGAACTCGGGGTCGATGGGGCATTCGACCCGCTCCGTAACAACCTCCTTCTTTTCCATGATCGGATGACCAAAAAACAAGCTGATAGGGCCCCTCTTGATAATGTCGCGTCCTAGAAACCTGGCACACTCCGCGATGACATCTTTGCCAAGGGACCTATTCTCCCCGGCCACGACGAGCTCACCGGCTCCCTTCTGGAGACTGGCCGTTTTGGTGTCGAGGTTGGCCAGGTCGGCCTGCATAGCAAGTGCCTGCCGCTGCCCCGGGCGGTTGCGGATCATGGAGAGCATCAGCGCCAGGTCCGATTGGGCTTCCGGTGGCCAACACCACCATCGGCCTGCGCGTCTGCCGCGACAGCATCTCCCACAGGGCCTTTGCGGTAGTCGTGCTCAGGCCGCGAATCTGGTGGGCTTCATCCCACACGATGAGGCTGAAGAAGTATGTGCCGCCGACCATAACTCTCGCCTGTCTGCCGTTACGTATCGACAGCTCAATTGCTTCAGTCCGAAGCCTACGCCAGCTCTTATCGACGCTTACTCGCTATTGGCCGACGACCAAAACAAGCCGGGTGGCGTTCACGGCCGGAGGCTGGGAGATCCACGTCTTGGTGGGCAAGTCCGCCGCCGCAGTGCAGTGCCCTGCTGTGTTGGGCAATCTTCATTGACGGCATCACTATGCTTGACTTGGCCAGGCGGTAAATCTCAACAGAGTAACGTCGCCTCAAAGCATATCGTACGAGATTATGGTTCATTCTTAGATTCACTAAACAGTTGGCCGTGGGAAGCGTACAGCGACGGGGATCCGAAATTAGGGAGTGTCCCTGATGCTGTTTCCCCCCCGGCAGGGCTCAAATTGGCACTTGATAGCCGGCCGCCGGGCTCTTCAGTAGCCTCTGGCCCGAGGACGCCCATTAATCCTCACAGATGTCCTGTCCCTATCTATGCAGAGAGAACCAGTATTTCCCTACCATTGGAGCCCAGCTGACCCTGTAACATCAACCACGGTTCGCCATGACTTCGCGACGGTCGTTCTGCCAATTTTCACTCACCTGAAATACGACGACAGCGGCAAGTGTCATGGGTCTGCGGCAATCGTTGCAGCTGTTGGTTTCTCGCCTCGGCGTAGAGTTCCTGATGCTTGGCCTTCACGTAGGGTCAGGGGCTCGGATGGCGGCCAGCCCCTGTGAAAGTGACGTGAAAGCAAGACCAATTTACCCCGCTCTTTGGATCGAACCAGAGTTTTGCAGCAGAATGATGCCAGCAGTCAGTCCTCAGAAGACCGCACTTCAGCGAGCGGATGCCCTAGCCGTGCTGACGAGTATCTTCGCCAACACCTTTTGAGTGCCTAGATTTGACGTTGTGGTTATCGAGAGGACAAAGGTGAAGAGAGAGCGCAAGGGTGACAAGCTGATCGCGAACGCCCAGTTACTTTTCAGTCAAAAGTGCGACATGGTGAATGCGAACAGGATGCTTGTCGAGCTTTTCTGTGGACCTCGCCTGCAAGAATTGGGCCCAATTCTTTCAGCCCCAGGGTATAGCAGGTCTGATACGGAACACTGATGAAAGCGACATCCGTACTGTGATGATGTAGTCACGATCATTCATACCCGAAAACGACGATTGCTCTGGAATCACAATACGTTCCGCTATCATTGGTTCAGTCGGTGACGATTCAAACACCATTCTACGACTTGCGAGCTCACTTTTATGTCGGCTCATTGCTATGAAAGCCGGTATCAAATGACCGAGGGAGCAGAAACAAATGCCAGTGGAGCTTCCGGTGAATGTCCTCATGTGAAAAACTTGTCCCATGACTCAGGCCAAGACTCTGCGGAAATGGAGAAAATTCCAAGAATCCTGGTAGAGCGTTGCCAAACGAGTCGATGGCTGGAGGCATGTACTGAGACACCTTCCGACTTTGATTTTCTTTTCTCCCCGCACAGCGGTTCCTCTGAGCTGTCCGTTTTCGGCCACTTTCATACCATGACAAGGGCGATTTACACAGTCGATAACAGCACAATGGAAAGAACTTTTGCGAGTAGCGACTCGGTGATAATACCGAAATCGGCAATGCGTTGAGCAACGCCAACAGCGACGGGGGTTGGAGGTTGGAGGTTAATCTGGTGACGAGTGGAGCCAACGGCTTTCGAGAGCGATTCCATGCAAGTCGGTCATTTTGCTGCTCTTGGACATTGCGAGAAGATGCCAACAGCGGAAATTTGCTCCCTGATCCAGGCACAAGAACAGAAATCGTCTGTTCCACCGCCCGCGGATAGCGACCCGGCAGGTGATTTGCATCATGTGACTAGATCTGAGGAAAAAGTATTTTTCTTCATTGACAGGCTCTGAAACATATGGGTAATGGACGATGTCAACCAGAACAAAACGTGAATTGAATTGTAAATCGTAGCCAGAAATGTAATGTCCGTAGATTTGGGTGCTTTCAGAGGGTTATCCGGAACAGAACCCTTGTGAACCTGCAGCTCAGCAGATTTGCCACTCGTCCATTCAAAGAGTCCCCAGACCGATGGGATAGTGAACATCTGCGGAGGAAGGGCCACCCCATCGCAATTTCCGCTCATTCATGACTAAAGAAAGCGTCATACTATGGCGTGGGCGGGGAACAAGTACTAAAGCCATCCCATAACCATGACCATGAATGTACGAACAATGTGTGATGCCAGGCCAGGCAACAATCGCTGTGTATAGCCTAGGCCCGGGAGCAAACATCAGCAGATTACGAGAGTACTGGGTAATATCCTACTGATGCTCTCTTACTGGACAGAAGTCAAACACGTATTTGGCAGCCGGCCACCGGGGTCCGACAGCGGCCTCTGGCGCCGAAGACACACGTTGATTCTCGCGGAGTTTTTGTTTTGATCTGTGCACAGCCTTAGGGGGCACCTTAGTGTTAAAGTCCAACAGGTTCTGTATCATCAGCCAAGGTCCACCATGTGTTCTCTATGGCCAAATCACCGCCGTGCTTCCACTTGGGTTACGACGACGGCGGGCCTGATGGGCCACTAGCTTTTTCGGTCAATGACAATCGCTGCAACTCTTGTTTTCTCAAGACGGCGTAGAATACCTAACACGTGCGTCCAGTTCATAACTTACACTAGGGTCAGGGGCTTTTGTAGGCTGCCATTATCTGTAGGAGTAATTGATGGATAAAAGCGCCTTGCAGGGCTAATCTACCCCGCTTGTCGGAGTTAACGATACTTCAGCAGCGAGATAAAATCAGTAATCAGCCCTCAAAAGATCGTACTTTGGTTCAGCGGACGCCCAAACCGTGTTGATGAATACCTCGGCCAAAACAGTATGAAGTGTCTTGTTAAGAAAGCGTAGTAATCGAGGACAAAGAGGAACATAGACAGAGGACACAACAAGGTAACACAATGGGTTAACTGCGAATGCGCTCTTGGTCTGGATCATAAATACAGGGCGGTAGGCGGCGAGTTTGATTTTTTATGCAATCGATATCCCATTGGAGTACATCCTGATCCCCTAGTTCTGTGGGCTTTGAGGAGCTCGGGCGGCATATGATCAAAAGGGGCACAATCGTGGCGAGTTGGGTTATTACACAATCCGATAACTCACTGGAGCGTCTTCTAACCCCTGGCCCTATTGGCTTTGGAGGCGAGAGGCGGCATTAAGTTCAAAGTGATGCATTGGTGTTATGCTGTCGTAGGCGCGATTATCCATACTTCGTAAAGTCAACCTCTGGGAAATCCAAATTTCTATTGAGTTACCAGTGATCCATCGCAATGGCAAACCAGACAGTACCATATTGTTCGGGGCTCATTTGTCCATTGGTTCAGTGACCCCCAAACCGGGAACCAGCTGCTTTGAGGTGCATAGGCAAACGCCAATGATTTCTCAACCACATGCGTATGTATGGAAAAAAGTGCACCATGACTCGGACCAAGGGCTTGCGAAAGTTGAGGGAATCCGACACATCCTGGTAGGACATTGGCGGGCTGTGCGACGGTGGGCAGCGTGTACTGAAACAACGTATTCGGGCTGGCTGGCGGTACATGCAGCAGTGCTTGCCTGGGGTCCATAGCAAAAAGTGGTGGTGATAGCGGGATCTTCATGAGAGACAAGATTCTCTTCCGCACCTCTTCTTTCTCTCAAGACGGCAGCTCTCCTGACCCATAAGCTTTCAGCCCTCCTAACACCGCAGCAGGGGAATGGTGCATAAAGCCCGGGATTGTTAGTAGTAACTCTTCCTGCTGAGGTCCAATGATGTCTGCGCTTTCACGATGACGAGCCTCGTGATACGATGTCTCTGCAGGAAGCTATGCAAGGGCAGGGGCTGCCCTGGTTCTATGCGGTTCGCG
Source organism: Colletotrichum incanum (assembly GCA_001625285.1). Classification (NCBI taxonomy): domain Eukaryota; kingdom Fungi; phylum Ascomycota; class Sordariomycetes; order Glomerellales; family Glomerellaceae; genus Colletotrichum; species Colletotrichum incanum. The sequence continues at coordinate 4,887 of LFIW01001985.1, forward strand.
GAGGTTGGCGTTGCCTGATGAGGAGTGTAAGCCGATCCAGGTTCAAAGAGGGTTCCAACGGTTCAAATGAAATGACCTTCAACCCCCTCTAGGAGGTAAAATGTGCAGGGCTGGTTCAAGTGTGCCCCCGAGACAACGGGGTGGGCCGAGTCCTTCTTCATCGCTACAGCCGAATTGCCTCCCATTAGGCCTCTGTTAACTGCGGCGTGCGGCCTTACGGGACGTGTGGGCAACTGGGAGATGGCACTGCTGTGGGCGGCTATGTAATGCTGACTTTGATTCCTCGCGACACTGTCACGGGCCGAAACTGTCCAGACTAGAGGCACTGGAGTCACGCCACTCTTTTGCAAATGATTGTTTCCTAGCGAGCTCGATTGCCCAAGGAGGCAGGTGCGCATCTAATTTGCGGTAACTATTGAACCACAGAGCAAGCTCCTCGCTGACAACTTCAGGGGATACATCGAGGCTGCACGATGTCCCGAGCATGATTACCCCTGGCGCAGAGACGCGTTTTCCCTCTGGCAACACCCATTTGACCTTTCGGCTCCATCCCCGCAACACATAGACAGTGCTTCCGATGGCAGCAAATTCACTTGGCTCACTTCGAGTGTTGAATGAAGTAGGTAACAGTGAATTTGGGCTGGATACTCCCCGCTCCGATGTTTTTCCAATATTTTCGAGGCACGACAAACCGAGTATGCTTTTGATTTACACAGACCTGGTTCACTGGCATGCCAAGTCCAAAGCTATCAACATCTTTCAGCGTACGGCATTACATGAGGATGTGATGCGACTTTCATCTAAATCCCTATCCGTTGCGTTCCAATTCCGAAACAAGTGGCCACGGGTCGTTGGATATAGCAGCACCTGACCACCCTCTCTTGTTCGTGCTGACGGAATGTACGCTTCCACCGGCCCCGATAAAGAGCAAGATGAATAGCGGAGCCAAGGAAAACACATCTTGCCGTTCTGCCATCCAGACACCCCCGGAGGCAATCCAGTTTGGTGTGTTGGGGGCCACAGTAAAACTCGTCTGAAGAGGCCCCTAGTGTCGGGTTCAAACCCCCTGAAACCCCGAGATTCTGCGGTCAGACGCAGCAAACGCCAGCCGCCGAGGGAAACTCCAGTCGCCATACTGCAACTGGTTGAGTTTCTGTCGGGGCAAACACGAGAGTCGACCCCTAACATCAGTCTCATTGCTCTGATCTTAATGTTGTGAGTCGGTTGTAAAGAGCATCGAGAGCTCTGTACATGCTTAGGGGCAACGCACGCAAGGCTCATCTAACAAGCGGTTCGTTCCCTTTAGCGTGAAGGTAAAGGACTTCGCCCGAAGCATGCACCGCCACCCTCAACAGCGCAGTGTCAGCTAAGGGCGCCCTCTTCGGAAAAGGCACTATTGTTGGCAACGGTTTCTTCGAGAGTGCCTTGAGATATTATGTATCACTTTATATTACACAATCCCGGCCGCCGGCCGCCTAGCCATGTCAGAGGGTTTGGATCTGGCTGAATCAACGCATCTCGGCGAGCCGCTCTTCATTCTACTTCCTCCCTAGGGCCCTAACACCTCTGTCCACATTGGTGTTTCCAGACTCTTCTCCACACGTTGTTGTCGCTATATTCGTAAGTCAATAAGCAAGATTCCACTTGGGAAAGTGCATTCTCATACCGCCTGATCATGTTCTCCCATGCGACGGGCGCGGATGGTAAGCAGTTACCGCAAACCTTTTCATCGCAGATCTCTACGTGCGTCACTCTACGTGGACAGCGTACTTGGGTCCTTGCATAAGCTGAACACCATTCTGACACAACTCACCGTATGTGGGTGCATTTAAACTCGCGTTGGGTGTAATTGCACATCCAGTTAGATAGCCATTCGACGAAAGGAAGTAATCATTGGAACGAATTGCTGTGAAGGACGCCTGCGGCACATGCACATGATATACGCCTTGCGTAGTTCGTCTTTGAGATGCATTGGCCGTACGAAGATCAATCGGCTTGACTACGAAAACTCCTGCGTCGATCGGTTCGGAACATTTGCAATGCGCCGATTCATCGAAGATATATGCTGAGAGCCACGCAAAAGCAACGTTGGTGGACACAGGGCTTGCGATAAGTGCTATTCTCTCGGTGCGACATCCGCGCCTTGTGACGAGAGATGATCGGACAATACACACTCGATCTTGCGCCCATCAGCCCCCGATCGCAAAGCGACGAAATCCCTGCGCTGTTGACCTCACCATAAATGACCTCAATGAGAGACAGCATGTACCAAGTTCCGCACCCTACTCTACTGCACCAGGTCGAGTCCAGAAGGAAGCTGGTCTTGATGCGAAGTCCCCATAACACATTGTCCGTCAACCAGCGGCGCTCTAGCGATCGATGGGCACCTCGCATACTATGTAGCCACCATGCAGGCTTGGATCGGGTCCGTTATAAGGCTACATCGAATGGCCTGGGCTTTGAGGAAAGCAATTCTCAGGAGCTTTCTATCGGCTGAGGCTGCTTTCCGGTAGTGTATGCAGACACGCCCAGAGGCACAGGGGAGTACCCTCCCCATACGGCCATAACGAACTGCAATCTGCGCAACACCCATCGTCAAGGATCAAGACATTGGCAATGAGCGCGGAAATAGCGGCTTCGGGTGCATCCCACGACAGGGCCAAGGTAGAGCCACATAAGGGGGCTGTTCACAACACAATACGGTACACTGTCATGTGGAGAGCGCGCTGAGACAGGTACTTGTGGAAACTATTGAGCGCACGATGTCAGCCAACAGCAACTTAGCAATGTTATGCCTGTCTCTTATGGCGTATGGGAAATCCCTCACCAGACATTGTTCGCGAGCCAAATTTGCAGCAATGTTGCGGACGTGTTCCTGTTTCAGCCCACCGCACGCAAGGCTCGCCCCGGCCCTCTACTGCATTCCCCGCAGACTTCATCGCTGCGATACGCAGAGTGGCAAGGGAGAGATATCGCCATTGAATTTTCTAATGGTCCGCACCGCCATGGAACGATCCCCGAGAATTCACCGTGGCATACCTCGCGCCGGGTGCATTTCCACGTCGGATTTGGTGCAGTGTTCATCAACGGATCCTATAACTAACCTCTGTTGAAATATTTCTAGCAAGTGAATGTCAGGGACGGGCTGTGTCGAGTTTTGCGAGACCAGATCGGGGGGCGTATGGCGCTACACAATCCGACAGCCCCCCGATCCTGCTGCTCTTTCCTCATCCGCAATCCGAGTTCCGGCCTTGCGTACTTGTCGATGGAGATCCGTACACTTGAGCCAGTAGGCAAGAATCATAAGGTTTCACTGTCCATGCTCTTCTTTGCGATCGCAGCAGACCGTCTACACGGAGTGCAGACTAATTCCCCAGATTATTCAAATTCAACCAAGCACAAACGAATGAGCAGAGTTTCAACATGATCCACAGGAAGCGACAGTAACAGTTCACTTCTTCGAGCCGGTTCACGTTTCATGAGCAAATGGTGTTGATACTTCTCGTATTTCCAATCCAAGGATTGCCATTCTTCATTGTACCGGAGGGATCGAAAGATGTTGGGAGGAAACAAACGGCGGAACTACTACTTCCGGCAAGGGCTTCAGGCTTTTCTCACCAGGCTTCGATTCAAGTCTATTTGTGCATCCGACTATGGGATTGACCCGGTGTCCCCTGTCATTCATCTCTATTTGGATTGGATTTGGACCGGTCAATCATGTGCTCCCAGGGGACCTCCGTCTTGGCTCCCTTCTTCATACATGATTTGCACACGGATGAGTCATAGTCAACTTGCGTCACTACTACTTTGCACCGCCTTTGAGTTTTACTGTATGTGCAACACCACTCTGAAGCACCAATGAAATAATGCCCGCAGGCGTAATTTCGGCGGTACCATTCGCACATTTTGGTTGCGACGACTCGTATTGTTCTCGAAGGGCAATGGGAGCTGGTTGAAAAAAGTCAATATGAGTGGATCGAAGCGACAAATAAGCAGCAAGCTCTACCTTCGACACAATGAAGTCGTTCTAACTATCGTTGGTATTGACTCTGGAGTAGGAGGAAACGTGCAAAAGCCGCTCGTGCTGGACGTGATCGCACGCCCAGTTCCCTGGTCATTCAAGAGATGGAAGCTCGACATGCTGAATTGCTGTGAAGCGCTGCTTGCAAGGTAGGCATAATATATCATGCCTGGGACTTCTTCCACGTGATGCATTTCATCCATGCAAGTCTCCTGCGGGTAATGTATCTCATCGGCGACTGACGCGATGTTGAGCCAATTGGCCAATCGCCGTGGTTAGTCAACACGATCCAGCTGCAGTTGAGGGGTGAGCTTTGCGCCGTGCGACATGCGTATGGCCTGGAGAAAAGCGGATGGATAATAGTCTTCGCCGACCTAGCTTGTTAAAGAGTTTGGACGATGCTCCGATGCAAGTACTCTCACCGATCGCAGCTACGATGGAACGTATGGCGCGGCCAAGTCAGGGTTACCACCTGAAAGATCCCCCTGGCCGCCAGCCAGCGACGAAGAGCCTGGCTGATACATTCCTTCTTGGCGGTAGACGCTAGACACAGATTGCTGGTGCAGGTAACCGGGATGTCGTTGGCGCGTATCAATCGCAAAACGTGAAGACCGAGATCGCCATAGGCCCCATGCGGGCTGAGCACTTCTCGGGGCCCCACGAGACATGTTTTGGAAAGGGCTTGGCATCGCAAGACATCTACTCGCATAAGTCGCTCTAATGTACAGCATCATTGCTTATTGCATGGGCATGTTTGTGTGTGGGGTTTCTGGCCAGCAGGCGCGGGTGGTGTTATTGGCTCTGTAATTACTGCGACTCAGGATCTGCTGAGATGGATTTTCTGAGACACGTAGCCGAGCTCACGTCATCTCAAGCTAGACTAACTTTCTTGAGCAGACTCGTGAAATTCACGACTTCCACCCAAAAAGGAAGGTGCTCCTGGCTGCAGCTCCGCACCTCAGAAGGCGGAGTGGTGTGGGTGTAGCCAAAGTCCCCTGGACGCCCTTGCACGAATGTAGGCTACGGCTACCCCAGTCCGGTCAGGACATTTTAGGCCATATTCGTGAAATTCGCGAAATTGGCCTAATAAGGCAAAGCGTCGGATGGGCTGCTGCGTCCACGCAGGATGGGATAATTTTGGTTTAGCGACTTTGCATGGGTGGCCTGGCCCATCCCGACGTAACCTCTTTGAGCCAAACTCGTGAATTCCACGAGTCTCGCTATAAGGGGTAAAACCTCCACATCACCCATTCCCTCCTTCAGACTCATCGCATGATGGATGACCCCGTCCTCCTCATCAACGCCATACTGGCGATTTGCGCTGATGGCCGTTGGAAGAAGAATGTCGAAGTACATCCGAAGGTATGCGTAGCCCCACTAAGACCTTTCGGCCTTGCTTATCACAAACAGCTTGCAGATGCTTGCGTCGCGTTGATTCGCAGCTTCCCTTCATGCGTTCAAAACCGAATCCGGACGGAGCTTGATGTCGCCGTGCCGTCATTCCAGTCCACTCCGTCGACAGTAAGAGATCACGATAGCATATTGGAAAATGAAGAGCGGTGGACAAAGAACCCTACAGAATTCTTCGGGTCAACTCCACTTGACGTGGTTAGGTACCTGTGTTTGAAGGAGGAAGAGAACGAATTGATTCGGGGTATTGCCTCCATACTAATCACCAAAGAGCTCCATCAGTGTCGGGTGTCATGGGGCCAACGATCGCCATTCGAGAAGCGTCTAAGCAACGTCAATCCCAGCTTCAAACAATTAGTCCACCAAAATTTAGAAAAGTGGATGCGCCGTGGAAAGATTTTTGACGATATTTACAAAAAGTTTGGCGATGGAGCGCTCATGGCAATGCCTACTGAAGATATTCTTTCAACGTTGGTAGCCTGCCTCACTTGCGAACATCGCTGACCCACGAAGCTACCAGAAAACATTCACGACACCGAAGCGTTCCAGCAAAGAGATTATCAACAAGCTTCAAAACGACGGCATTCAACATCGTGCGAAGAAGTTTGCACAAATTGAAAAAGCCTTGTCGGAACACATCTTCAGCACGTGTGCTTCTCTAAAGAAATTGTCGCAAAACCCGTTACAAGAGTACTATTCCACGTTCCAGGTAAGAAATAACATCGAACCTTCGAACACAATCGTCCAGTGTTCCCACGACCTTCCGCTTGCTGGCGCAGACCCAGCAGCTCCTACCAGCCAGCAGGAGCACTGTTTCATGACCAGATCGTCGGAGTTGTGTGGAGAGCGCACCATTGTCCCGGCATCCACTTTTCATCCCATGCTGCCAGCTGCCAGCAGCGTGTGTTCCTCGAGTCACAACGATCGATTTGACTCTCACGCGCCACAGACGAACATGGATGTTGTCTCCACGCGATACGCCGCAACTTGGCCGATGGAGGAATGCGAGGCGAATCAGTCAGCGTATCTGACTCGTCAAAATTGACAAGAACTGGACGTTCGGGCAGAGGACCGCGGCAGCATGCCGCATTTCAGTATCATGGAAAACACATGGGATGCGATTGAGCAATTTCGAAACACTTCTCAAGTTTGGGTTCAGGTCGACCCCTACAAACGCCGCTGTACGACGAATGCGCACCAATCGATGGGCCTGCAATCGGTATGGCATTGAATCTGATCGATCGTCTTTCATCCACCATAGCTTCAAGAACCCGAGGTGGCTCCAGCCTCACAATTCACAACGTCATAATATAGAAACAGAAATGACACTGCTTGTTCCTTTGGGCGCCAACCGTGTGGTCCGTATATTTGAATGACGCAGCCGACGCTCAAGGTGATTGTGCTCATGACTGTTTCTGGCGCCTCACCGTCCCGCGCAAGAATTTCGACCTTCGCCGTATCACTGCCGTGTACCCCTATCAGTACTATTACAGCCATTTGCTTTTCCCCGAACCACTGTGTTCCGGATTCAAGCAAAAGTAGCAAAGGTTGATAACGTCCCGAGTCTTTTGGCGAGCGCAGGCCTGATCGCTTCATCTTCCTGCGGGCGTAGTAGGATATAGTGTAAAGACGTGGAGAGTCCGAAGACTCAGAATCGTCGCTGTCGACGAGCGACTCGATGGTTGTCGGTCCAACTAAAGGAAGGGCTTTGAGGTAGCCAGAATTGTAGGAATGTGCGATAGGGGGATTCGGGAGGGCAAGTGCGCAAGGCAGCTCGATATGCCTCTGTCTGGGCTGCAAAGTGAGAGCAAGTCGAAGACATTATGTATATGTGTCGTGCGATAATTCAATTGTTCTGTCAAAAAGAGAAAGAAACACTCTGTCGTTAAGTGCCAAATCGTCTGTAAGGATGATTGATTGATTGATATATTTGCTTCTACACGGTTAGCAGCTGCTCTTATGTCAGCAGCTATGCTCGGATAGCGGGGTCTGGTAAGCAGCCGAAGCGTCCAGCCGTTAATCCGAGCCGTGCATTAATTAGGTATGCATCAAGCATAACGCCGTGGGGCAACGGCACCGGACCAACCTTAATACGAGGGAACTGGGATCATTTTTGCACCTCCACTTAACATACATAAAAACCGTTCGTCTGCAAGTTGGATGACTGTAGGAAGGTGTTCACTCAGAGGGGAAACCTCAAGGTATGTGGATTATCTCTTGGTGAATTACTTCACTAACGTGTTGCAATACAGAACCATCAAAACAAATACCATGAGATGACCCTCATGGAGCCGACGGACTGGATCGTCTCCATTTCCCACATGGACACCCTGTCCAATGACCAACGCGAGCTGTACTGGTACTTCGCGTACCTTTACAAGAACAGCAACAAGGGCATTAAGGGCCGCGGCTAGGACCGCAGGGTGAGCAACCGTGGCCCAATGTCCAGGACGGCTCTTTCGTCCTACCCCGTCAATCATATTCCAAGGCCTGCCAGCCTGGCCGCGTACAGCTCGAAGAGACATCCTCTACCGGAACAGTACATGCAGCAGCACCACTACTAAGGCGATTATGACATGTACGATACAGACATGGACCAGTCATCAAGTGCAAGCAGCCCCAGATACGACGGCGTACCTATCGCATGTATCAGCAGTCAACTCATGCGATACACTGACGGCCGAGCAACAGAACACAAGAACGCAGGTCGGCTGCGATGCCTACTTCAAGGGCATGACTGCTCTCGCTGACTGCCCCAGAAGACCGGCCGACTGCGTCTTGCTGTAACTACACCCCTTCTGTCAGTATACGCACTCAAAGGGAGGCTTCTCACATGCTCAGAAAGTATCGATTGCGATCGTGGGAGGATAAAGCATGTAGTGATGAATGCGTGGAGCAAACCGGCACAGGACCTTTGGCCTACGTCCGAGATACTTCAAGTACAGTTGATAATCATCAGATGCCGTTCATACTCTTCGTGCAAATCCATGCCCGACATGGTCCTCTACTGATGTGTTTGACCATTTTGACATAACATGAACTGCTTTTTGTGATGGTATTCAGTGCACAACTACGGCGTCATGACGTGGTATGAGCTACTCTATCCTGCGATCAGGGCAACCTGGACACCCAGCTGGAAGGACGTGTGCATGGGAATTGGAATGCATGTCAAGCACCCGCGCGTAAACCACCGAACACCGGTGACCTGGAATCCCCTGCAGTGATGTCGACCGAGTGAAATTAACCACGGTGACAAGCCCTCGTCCTTGGCCGCGGCGTCCAGTCGCCAACTTGTGGTGGCCCAAAGCCCCACGCTGGATTGACGTTGACCAAGGTGACCGGTGCCTTGTACCACGGATAGTGCACCCCATACAGCTTGATGGCGGCGGGCCAGAATCCGGTGCAAGGACTGATTATCCCCCACTTCCAAGCGTGGGTCGGAACAGGGGCGCAGGTCCCATCCACCACGAAAGTCCGTGCTTCGGTTGCGGACGGCAGGAGCCAAATTGGCTTTGAACATCGGGTGAATCTCTCAGGGGCCACGCCTGGCGAGCACCCGCTGGCGTCGCTCCAGCAAGAGGTACCGCAGCCCTGTGGTGCGCTGAGATCTAGAGCCACACCCAAAAACCCCGCGCAGTCTTGCCCCGCCAGGGACGCCAGACGGTACAACTCGCCACGCTCGGACCTGAGATCAGACGCGGCGGACCGACGAGTCAGCGCCCTGTCGTTGTGCCAATCGCACCGCTGCGGAGATGCGATTGTTCCTGTCCACTAACCAGATGGGGACGTCGTGCGCTGGCCAATCACATCGCACCCAGCGTACTTCACCTCTTCATCGCACCCTGGACTGGTTGGTGCTCGACGCGATTGGAAGACCGCTCTAAAGATTGACAGTTGATTCTTGGCCGCGAACCCTCAAGGGAGCCGGGGCATGACCGGTAACAGATTTGCAGCGCCAACAAGATTAGCATCGATAGATAGTAAGAATCCGCGAGTGCCGCGATGTGTCGGCAATGCACAATCTGCCAACGTCTGTCGTGAGCTTGATGCTCAAACGTCGGCAGACCACCGGGGTTGCCAAGCATGATAGAAACACATGTTCTGTTCTAAATTTCCTACTCAAGTGTTGCGTGCTCATATCCAAGCCGATGATGCCGCGCAACACGTGCGTGCCATCACACACGAGTACCAGCCACAAGAACAGGGCATGTCGGGCTTGAGACCCATCAAAGGGACTCTGCCTTGCATCAGACAAGGGTCTTGAATTATTCATGCCTTTCGACTTGGGATGGATCACGAGTAGGTGCGGCCTCCTGTTGGGGCAAATTCAGCCACGAAAAGTTCTCAAGAGACTCTGCAGACAGCATACTGCGCATTTCGGACACGAACTGAAAAACAGGGGGACGGATATTAGCCTCACGGCATGCGTCTTTTTTGAAGCGGTCAGCATTTAACCAGTGAATGTATTGCATGAATGCGTTTACCCTCCAGGCGTTCCTGCCAGGTCTTGCCTTGATTTTTATAAGCAGAGCAGGCCAGGGTGTTCGTGAATGCCCGCTGCTTGTTGTAATTTGAATTTAAAGAAAGTCACAGGGAATGTGACAGATGAGAAAGGCATGGAGCGGGCCAGGGGAGGTCGTGTGTCCGTTTGGGAAAGTGCAACAAAGACCACAACTCTCTAGCTACAATCTACAACAGAAACCGGCTTACATTTCATAGACGGAGTGTCAAGGGTTTCCCTGGTTGTTCGTGACCAATCGCGGAATAGCCGGTGACTCGGTAAACAAGGTGGTTCGCCTGAACGGCCGTGGAGGCTGCCGGTCGACAAAGTAGGCGACAGGTAGGAAGTCATTTTCCTAAGAAGTACTTCCAACTGCAGAGTCGCGTCCGCGTTCATAAGATGGTTTTTGAAGACTTGGCGGGTACGATCTGCGCCATGAAATCAACGCAAATGTGGATCCATCAGGATTCGTCAAAAAATAACCAACCAGTGAACAGACTTGCAGAAGACATGGTAGACTTGGCATAACTGAGCCATAACTGACCGACTACCCAAATACCGATTAGCCTGTTAAGCTCGCAGATGAATCGGAAAGCAGGATGCTGTATCTTGCATACTAACCCCTGACCGCTTTGGTCTTCAAACATTCATCAGCCAGTCAAGCGCATCCACCAAATATCATCCAGCGCGGTAATATTAGTAGTTATATAATTGAAGTCCTAGAACCCATAGAGCAACCAGATATTGGGAAAGACCTATTCGTGAAGAAATTGGAAGCTGCCGGCAAAATCACCCTTCCAAGAGATAACGCCATGGAGTCGATCACGCTGCCGCGCCTCCGCGAGCTGGATCTACCGCTGAAAGACATAGAGCCCATCTCTGGTCCAGGTTCGACGCTCTCCCCCTCAGCATCAGGGTTAAGGCCGGGGAAGAGCAACATCTGTAGCTCTCATCACCCACATCTTTCGTATACAAAGAAACATTATGATGACGAAGAGGTCGATTTCATCAGATACTTCCGTGTCGACTGCAGCCTAAACTGGAAGGAAGTCCTAGAGGAATACAACGATGGCTTTTGTAAGGATGCTAAAAACGGCCACAAACGCAATTTGGTGGGCCTTCAAAGTGTTTACTACCGCAATAACAAGGAGATCCCCCTCATAGACCCGAATGGCCTCTTGATGTTCGACGAGGATCACAAACCAAGGACGATAAGCTGGGAAGTCCGAAAACAACGCAATGCTTCCACAGTGGTGGGTTTGTTAACGATTCACCCCGAGCGTGCCATTACCTACCCATGGGTTTCCAAGGAGCATAAGAAGCAGTGTGAAGAACTTGGTGAGCAGTCCGTTATGTGTTTACCTGTAATGTTCATCACAACTTACATGCTTACTAGGCAAAAAAAGACAAGCCCAACTCAGCGCTATGCACTAAAATAAAAGCCATCCAAAAGAGTCATTTCAGATTCCTCTTACCTCTTACCTGTCATTATTTGTATCCCTCGTCATGTTTTCACTTCTTCAACGGGGTTACGGGATGATCTTTCGTTGCGTAGCGGAGCCGAATTTGACAGGCAGGCCACTTTTGAATGACTGTACCGCAAGGAGTCCACTCATCCTAACTGTTGACATTGTAATCCTACACGATCGCGCAGATACAAACTATCCTATATATAATATTGTTTGACTTTCGGTTGCACTTTTAGGCCCTCTTTTTAGTCAAGCATTCCCGATAGCTACAGGCACGATCATACAGATAACACCTCGTCTGACTTCACGGGGTCCATCCTCGAGGTCGTCCGCGTTCAGCAGGCTCGCTACAAGAGCTATGATATTGAACAACCCACAAAATCTGCGGCTCAGGCCCCGAGCCTCAATTTATCCCCTGACCTTGGTAGACAAGTAAGGGCTGACATCTTGATTTGTTATTACGACACCCATCACTTATGACAGGCCCGCTAGGGTTCTGGTCCAATCAACGAATGGGCTTTGGTTGTCTTCTTCGAGCCTCCTTTGGTCCAGGCGTGGTGTCGGTGGATCCTGTGCGCTCGGCTTGGATGTATCTACCTGCTGGATTGGGATAGCTATCCAATAACTTTACCACACTCTCGATTCAAGTTAGTGGCGAGCTGGTACCCACGGGAAAGCGGACCGTCTCTGTGCAAAAGTCCAGGAAGGGTACCGGGGCTGTTCCGAGCAGACCGCCAAAAGCATCATCAACCGAATATGCGCCAAGGTGTTCTAACCAAGCGCATTATCGCCAGTCTACTGCACCTTGGTCAGCGCATTTGGCGGATTGCCCTTGTCGCCACGCTACGGTGCAGCGATACAGAGGATCGCCATCCATCAACAATATGTGAAAGATCGGTTCTTGCTATTTGTCTAGCTTGATGTCCATCTTCAGCACTGTAACAGCCACAGAATCCACTCAGCCTCTTGAGAAAGATACCCAAGATGATATCATCAAGCCTATCCCAACGGAAGTCATCTGCACATACCCTTTACCCCCGCCTACGCTTTAGCTTCTGTTCTCCGCTCCGTAATAGAACACGTAAGTCCTCCTTTCTGCCGAGCGAACCAACTGCTCGTGACTTCCCAATCTTCGACCGGGTCAAGTAGTTTGAATCGGAAACGACGGAACATCGTAGCCACGACCTTGTATATCTCAAGATTGGCCAAGTTCTTGCCGATGCAGTCGCGTTTCCCAGCACCAAAGGTCAGATCCGCGGCTTTGTACTGCCTCAGTCGCTCCTGGAACGCTGAAAAGTCTTCATTGACACCTTGCAGCCAACGCTCGGGCCTGAACACATCCGCGTCTAGACCCCAAACTTCCTTGTTACGCCCCACGACATAGGGATTGATTCCCACTGCTGTGCCGGCGGGAACGAATTTGTTGCCAGGAAGTTGTAGTCCGCCCTCTGGGACATACCGCTCCAACAGCATGCAGACGCCTGGGTGCATTCGCATGGCCTCTCGAACGACTGCATTGAGATCTAATGTCGGCTTGTGAGTATGTGAGAGCGTGGAGATTGAGTGTACCAACTCACAGGGTAAGTTCTTTGCGTCTTGGTAAGAGGGAACTATATCCAGATCAGCCGACAGAATCTCATCAACCAGCTTCTTGTGAGCTTCGGGGTGACGCAAGACGTAATAGAAAACGGCTCGGATGGTGATGGCGGTTGTGTCAGCCCCCGCGAGGAGGACAAGGATGATGTAGTTGATAATAGCACCTTTGTCCTCCACGCATTCGGTAAAATATTGCAGAAAGTCTGGAACTCCTTGGTTGAAGTTGGTATCTTTTCCCTCAAGGCGCGCTTGGAGACGTTCCTGAGCGATGGTTGCGACCGTGGTGAGATTGGGAGGCCCGATTCGAACTATGGGGTTTTTGTCGAGGAGACGGTCTAACCAAGGCATTTGGCCGACCTGAGCAAAACTACCAACTACGTGTCAACGAGAATGCTGTGGAAAATGAGATGACTGCAATAAAGGGTTCCTTACTAATCTAACGCCTTGTCGGCAAGATGCATAGTGTTATCGTGGTCAAGCCCCTGGGTCATGTAGTCAAAGCCCCTGCTGGATAGGGCACGACCGTTCAGATCCCATGAATCTGGTCCCATTAGTAATCTGAGGCAAGGGTGGCTTTAACTTCGTATCAATCTTACAGTAGCCAATCCATTCATCAAGCTTGCAAGCAGTGCCGGGTATCGCGAAGCGCTTCGAAAGAATGTCGCAAAACAGCTGTATCACAATATTCATCTGAGGCTCGAAAGCCAAGACACTCGTCATTGTGAAGTACCGACCAATTGGTCTTCGCATTTTCGTGTGTTCCTTCTCGTCCGTTGTGCTGAACATGTGATAGACGATTTGGCCGTTGACAAGTGTGCTATTGTTGTGGTAGAATGGAGTCTGTCATGCGACGCCCCGAGTTAGCGCTCAGAACGTACTCAAATCGTTGGATGCTTCTACTTTTTTCCAATTGTCGTATCTATTGTAAAGCGTATTCTTCAGACCGGGAAAGTCAAGATCGAGCGTGTTTGGTCCTATCCGCACGACCGGGCCGAATTCATCATGCAACTTCTTGATTTCGAGGTGGTAACTGCCACCCCTCACGACGAATAGACGCCATAAGTTCGTATATCCTGGGTAGACATACTGTCAGTAATGCAGGACAGAGAAGGACGAAACTCACTGGCTAGCCAAGGGCCGGGATACTGATTCAGGGGAGACGTGGAGATGGCCTTCAACTTGAAGATGACTGTCAGACAAGGAATTACAGCGATAAGGAGGAGTACCCAGCCAGGAAGGCTTTGAGGTAGAGTTTGAAACAGAGTCGAGAATGGCATGATGCTACGAGAACAGATGAGGCTTTTTTGCTGATAATGTGAGTTGAGGAAGAATGTCGTTGCCGGGTTCTGGTTTGGAGAGAAATCCGCTGCGAAAGCTCTGTATTTAAACCCGAGAAGCTCGATCAAAAACCCATGGTCATGTCTGATTTCTAGGAAAGCTGCAGGCGGTGAGGAAGATGAGGCATACCCCTGAGCATTCAAGGTGTGTGTGTTACAGAGACAGGTCGTCCCGGTGGTATCCATCCAAATTATCAGTCCGACCGGGGATGGAGCGATCCACATCTCCAGAGCGGAAAGTCATTTAACTACATTTAGCCTTTGGCCGATGGTGTACGATACAACCAAGAGGTAGCAAACAAGAGTGGAGCAGACTCCAGGATCGGGTTTTGGTGTGATTGCGTTATCCACACTTGGGTGACAGACGTTCTCAGCGAACATCGCCGGATGGTCAACGTATGAGACTCCCTGGCTCATAGATTGGCCTCTGACAACACCTGCGAGCCCCGCCAGCCGGAGGTGCAGGCAAGTCCTGATAAGCTCACACCTCAATCGTCACGCGCAAGTGCAGGCATAGTCCTAGGTCGCGTCCAAATTCCCACAATTCAAAGAGGGACGTTTAGTCCTTGTCAGGTAATGGAACGCACAAGTCATTTGACCATGGATGAGCCACTAGGTTCCTGGACGCCATACCAAGATTGGAAGGACGGCGCAGACCCGAGCGAGCGGCGATGCAACAGGAGGACTCTAAACGGGAATGATAGAAACGTCCATGGGACTTTGTCTCCCAACAACGCTCTGTGTCAGCGCGATAATGCTTTGTTGGACTACTCGGGATAAGGAACCCCCTGGAAATATGTCGCTTCTCACCAGCGGATGATCGGCAACCGGACTCAGACTGAGCCCCGGTGCAAACCTTCCAGCTGTGGCGAAGCGAGGAGTGAAAGCTATATATTTGGCCGTGGCTCCTGAGGATTGTCAATTGAAATATGGTCAATCTAGCTCCGCATACCTTCAGTCTTCTTTCGCACAATTTTCACTCCTTCTCAACCTCGACCAAAATGGCCATGGGCGGTGATGGGCCTTGGGCCGTTGCTGCAATGTGGTCTTTAACTGCGCTAGTCGCCGTGCTTTGTGGTGTTCGATTGTACACGCGCATCTTTGTCGTCAAGGCGGTTGGCAACGACGACCATGTATTCAACTTAGCATTCGTGAGCGAAACTTGATTCAACCTCCAGAAACGACCTTGCTGACGAGATTGATTCCCAGATGCTTTTATGCTTTTACACCCTCTTCATCACCATTTCCGCACACTACGGGTTTGGCCAAAACATGAAAGATATCCAAGATCCAAACCACCAGGCTATGGCACTGCTCTTTGAGGGCATCGGCCAAACATTCGCAGTTGTCGGAATGGCTGTGGCAAAATGGTCTTTGGGCCTGTTCTTGCTTCGCCTGGTAGAGACTCGGTTGCACAAGTGGGTTGTCTGGATGTCGATGTTTTGTCTTCTGATGGCGTCTTTATCAACTTGCTTTGTGTTTTGGCTCCAATGCTCTCCGCCCAGGTACTTATGGGACAGAAGGACACCTGGTGGTTACTGTCCGATCGATTCGACGCCTGTATCTCTGTTACTCTGTGGTAAGTTGATCTTCCCATCGCTAGTTCATCGCATCCCGCTGACGGTGTCAGTTCTATGTGTCCTTGTCGACTTTCTGTACGCCGGGTTGCCATGGCATTTTATTTGGAATCTACAAATGAGCAGGAGAGAAAAGGGTACTATCCTGACAAGTCTTAGCTTGGGCGTCATGTGAGTTTAGTTGAGCTACGTTTCCCACAAAACTGCTAACCACCGTCCAGTGCTGGCGCATGTGGTATCAAAAGAACCCTAGAGGTACCCAGCCTCTCTAGCCATAACTATTTGAGTAAGGCGACCATAGCTACTGTGTTGACCCTGCTGACTGAATTTGAACAGAGGAGACTGTGCATCTTATCGTCTGGTCTGGAGCAGAAATCGCTGTCACCATGATCTGTATCGCCATACCAGTGTGCCGTCCCCTTTACAAACAATGCATCAACAAGTGGACCTCCAGAGATGCCAGTGGCTACAAGCCCCAGAGAGAAGGGCGCGGCTTCGCATTGAAAACGATTGGAGGCAGTTCAATCCCGCCAAATGGAAACAGCAATGCGGCGACCGACAATTCTCCTCATACGACAACAAATTCCTCCAGAGATACGGCTAGATGGTGGCAAAGTGACGAAGAGCTGAGACCATCGTCGGCCAATTCTTACGGAAGATACACTAAGTAAGTGACTTTGCCGGTGTCAGCAAGGCCGTGAAGATACCTTGCTTCATTAACGATTCTGTAAATGGTTGCGACATCACTCACGGGCTGTGGCGTCGCTGAGAAGGCCAACTGGAGGTCCTATTCGACAGAAGTACTTCCTGGCGTTCCGAAAAGAGAGCGTCCGT
>LFIW01001989.1:0-174587 GCA_001625285.1 Colletotrichum incanum
AACGCTGCTCCCTCCCTCTCCCTTCGCATCTTCTGCGCCCTTTTTACTCTGCGCACTTTCCTCGCAAGGGCTGCGCCCTCGCTCCGCATACGAGGTGACCCATATTTCCTGCTGAGTCATAACGACTACTGACACGAATGCAGACAATCCTGGAGCCATCAGAGACTTGACTGCTCATTACTTCGAATGCATCAAGATTTCAGAACGTGCCGATTTCCTCGATAAAGACAAGAATAATCAACTTTGGGACCATGAAATCGATGTCGAGATTGACAAGCTAGCCCAGCAGAGACGAGATATGTCTGAAGAAGAACGGGAGGAGGCCGCGAGAAGAAAGGTTGACGAAAAGATTAAAGGCCTTGCTGTCAACATCGAATCGCAGTACACAAGAACAGATATCCTCCTAAAGGCACTCGCTGGTGTCAAATGCGTTTTTTGCAGGGCGCAAAACAAGAGCTGCCAAACACAAACAGTCCATCCCCTGAAGGCCTATCCTGCGACTTGGTTAGCTAACTTCCCACATCCACAAGGAGTGGCAAAACTCAGAGACATACAAGAAAGGCATCAAAATCATTCGTGAATGGAGACATAGCAACAGGACGTCAGCCACCGACCTCAACAATACCAGAAACGATAACGCCGGCCCAGACCGCACAGCCGCCGACAGCAAGGGCAGAGCTACAGACCGGGAGAAGGTTCGAAACATCATCAAAAACGATCACAAAGATGTGGAGTACGAATTCGAAAAAGACAAAAACACACCCTATGAGCTTGAGCGAGACATCAATGGATACTTCATCCAATGGAAGGTCTTGAAGCCCTGGGAATCGCCACCACCGGAGCAAACATCAACTTCCCACACCTTCTCATTCCTATCTCTTTCGTCGATGGAAGCAACCACTGCATTCTCCAGTGCACGGTTTTCACTGCTTCAAGGGAAGCCAGCACCACTATTCAATTCAAGGACCAGGAGTCGCAGCCGAAGAGACGGCCCGCCAGACATATCCGAGCATTATCGACACAACAGCCGCCCTCGTTCTACGAAACAGACTCAGGACCAGAGAAGTACCTGAAACCGGTGAATGAGAATGGAACCGAATACCGTTTCAAAGGCCGGTTCCCTGACCAGAGAACAACTCTTCAAAATCTTTTGGATGACAAGCCCCAGAAGCCGCAGACGGGCGATGTGATTATGTATCGGAAACGGCACATAAACGAACAGAGGGTGCGCTACTATCACGTCCCTCATAACAACATGAAAATAAGCGGTCTCGCATGAAATTTCAGATGCTGTGCTAATGTAAAGTCGTTTAGTGGATAGAAGTAAGTGAACTTGCTAGCTCGTCCTCCGAAGGCGTTTACATGGTTATTCTAACCCCTCGATAGGAAGCTATCGCGCGATACTTTAACGAGAAGTCTCCCAAGTACGATGGGATATACCGGAATCCGCAGGTGAAGACTCATAGCCACATGGTCTTACGCCCTTAGTACTGGAGGTGTCAACAACATGGCGGCTGACGGACATTGGTGCACGCTCGCCACATGCGAGCAATTTGCGAGAGAATATCTTCAAGTAAGCCACGTTTCCTTGATTTATATGGAGGAATCCCTATCATTAAGTCTCTGTGTAGTTTTCGCTGGCCTGGTTTCACCAGAATTTGCAACCTCGATGATTCTTAGGCGATCCGGGATTTGCTTGCATCGCTCGGCCAGCATGATTATTTCCTAGAAGCAAACTAACTCCACAACTCAGATATCTGGGAGTCTAAAGATAACCCAGACAATCTTGTGCTCTTCGTAAGTCAATTCAAGACACATTTCAGGTCAATCACAATGCCAGGGGGACCAGAGGCTAATAATTGTTATATGCCCTCACAGATGCCGTTCCTTCACTGGGAAGAGGAATTATGAACAAGTACCGTGATGTCACAACCCAGAGGGACTCCTAGGTTAAAGGGGTCCCTTACCGGCTGGGCCGCCTTACTTTCAAGGGGAACAGGGGGCGTTTTAACGAGTATTTTACAGTGCGAGGTCGTGTGATGGTCAATACTACTCCTACCTACTAATTGACCCCCTATACTTCGCTCACTCTTTTGCTCAGACCCATGACACATGATGCCTACCTTTCGGCTGTGACTATCCGCACCTTATCTCAGATTTTCAGCTCGTGAAGTGACCAGTGAGATTGAATAAAAATTAAATATCTAATTCTTCCAGGAATCATACTTAGCTGACCGAGAGCTTGACGGCATTGTAATCTTGTGCAGGTTCTTCGATGAGGCCAGCTCTTCGGTCCATGTTTATCATATAATGCCAAGACCTAGCTTACGTTTATTCTGCTAGTATGCTTGTGTGGATAGCACTCTACAAGTCACAAATAAGTAGTTACAGCGTAGGAGTACAGCAGTTCGATGGCAACTTAGATTGATACTTTGTGAGCTAGAATCCCGATAAGGTTCATTAACGGTCACGTTTTAGCATAATATCAACACGAGGCGAGTTTTCGAAATGAATTCTTTACTTAACCTATTGATGAGAGAACAAGAGATCATAATTGCAGGGCACGTTGAATGGTCCACGGGTATTTGAGACGTGTCATTGGCAATTTATATATGCAACAACACGCCAAGATGTGTTGTTGGGTAACCCTGCACGGATGCTTGGCTCACCCTGCTCACCCCGCTTACATGGCAGGGACGGATGGTACAAAGTGAGAAAATCAACTGAAAGGGAGGTATGAGAAGGAGACTGCATTCATCTCTGAGGTCTTCTGGTGCTACACTGGTTCCTAAAGGGTTATATAAGCTCTGATTAGTTTGTAATTCCAGGAAAAGCCTGCTTGATTTTTGATTTCAGCGCCTAAATAAGCCTTACACCCATCTTGGTCCTAGGCCATCTAGGTTGGCCTCGTGACATTACCTTGCTCGCTATACTTGAAGACGGTAAGGGTTCCAGCAGCACCTAAGCGACATAGTGGCAACCTTCAGTTTGCTGTGCTTGATCAGATTTGCAGGTAGCGGCAATATTGTGTGTCATCTTTTGTATTCCAAAGTCGAAGCTAGGCAAATTTTTTGATGCAGCCTTTTGGTATTCAATCTGTGGAAGCGCCCGCCATCGTCGACTGGCGTAAAACCATCCTCAAGGGAAGCAGCTGACGAGTGTCACTAAGTAGAGTCATATGATCAACCTTTTTGTTGCAAATGATATCTTAGCAAGCAATAATAGTATGCAAACGGTCTCCATTAGCTGGTGGCTGAAAATTAAATGGGGCCATGTTCTACCGCGTGCTCCGCAAAGACTGCGACAGTCATCGCTGGCGGAGATACGAGAATATCTCCAGTCAGCAAAGGAGTTCCAGGCCCTCTCCGATACAAGCTCTCCAAGTTGCTACGATCAACCTATTGAAGAACAACCCGTAAAATCCCTGAATATCTTACTGCGGACGCATTCCCTCTTGAGATCATCCTCTTATTAACTTTGACAGGTTTAATCTTGGCATTCGGAGCCTGAGGCGGATGGTGAAAAACGGACTGTATGCTGAACGGGATGTCATTCAGAAAAGCATTGGCAAATTCTATATTATATAAGTCGTGGACGCCATACTAAAAAGTTCCATCTCTAAATACAGACTTACCTATTACTTCTTTTGAGTAGTCTTCTCAACTTCATTTCAAAACATGAGCAACAATACCGCACTCGTTGTGGTGCTACGAACTGTCCTCCTATTGTCGGCTTTCGTTTCCGGCAGTTCGCGTGGCAGCTTCGGAACCTGGACTGTCGGCCAAACTGTCTCTACCACCAGTGGAAACATCATTGGACATGCCTGCCAGTGAGGTTTCTGAATACTTGGGCATACAGTATGCCGTTGCCCCTGTAGGAACCTTGCGATTCCAGCCTCCAGTCGCGTTTAATGGCACATCCAACATTAACGGCTCTGACTTCATAAGTCCCATTTTTAATGTCATCAGCAACTCATATTCCCATCTGCCATGGCTAGGGCAAAAGTTTCACTCTGCTTTGTAATAGAAACTATTGGAATAGTTAAGGTGAGGTGCTTATCTAGTGCGTGACCAATCAGGGATTTGGCTGTACGCAAGCTGTTGCTACCGATTACCTCAAAGCGAGGATTGCCTGTCAATTAATGTCTGGACCAAACCTCAAACAGGAGAGCAAAAGAAAGCCGTTCTCTTTTGGGTCCACGGCGGCGCTTATTCTTTTGGTAAGCAAGAATACGCGCGCAGTTAAACGCATGGTTGGCTGATTTGTCACACCAGGAAGTTCTAGAGTACCTGGCTACGACGGGGAATTCATTGCAGACATAACAGATGTCGTGTGATGTCAATCAAGTAAGCACTCGAGTCTAATCTCAAGAAAAAAATCTAAACCGCTCTGCAGTCACCGTCTCGGTATCTTCGGCTTCCCTGGCAATCCTGCCTCTACACCCAATCTGGGCTTATTTGACATGAGAGTGGCCATGGAGTGGGTTCGAAAGAACGACGAGGGTTTTGGAGGAGATCCCAGCCGTATCACTGTGTTTGGCGAGTCTGCAGGGGCTGGTATGGCAGACTTCTATTCGTTTGCCTTTGCCTCGGATCCGATCGCCAATGGCTTTATACTCCAGAGCGCGACCATTCCCAGATTTCCCGCGCCCAATGAGTCAAGCACAGCTGCCAGATGGTTCAGGCTCGCTGAAGCAGTTGGGTGCAGGCCCAGCAGTGGGAGTCCTGATAATGTCACGGAGTGCATGAGAAACCTAACCACAGAGCAGATGTTTGCCGGTTTCTCTGCCGAGGAGACGGCCGTCGGCGCCATACCTGCATTCGGTCCCAGCGTTGATAACGTGATGGTATTTGAGGACTACACTGGTCGTCGATCTGCAAACGCCGGATACTTGATTGGGAACAACGAAAATGAGGCGGGCGCCTTCAAGGCCCTTCAGCCTAACCGTTCCGAAGCGTACTGGACTGACTTCAACTTCCGGTACTACACCTGTGCCGACGCTGTCAGACTGGAACAGTTGGTCAGACAGGGTGTTCCTTCTTGGAGGTATCGATACTTTGGAGACTTCCCCAACTTGGCCATCTCAACGAACCCGCCGAGCGGAGCATATCATGGTTCAGAGGTATGTTGTCACCTTGGAGTGTTCATTGCCCATTGGTACTTATGACGTCTAAGTAGCTTCGACCTTTGTTCGGCACGATGCCTCGAACACCGCCAAGCACACCGCTCCAGGTGGCAACCGGCAAGCTTCTTCGCGATGCTTGGACGACCTTTGCTAAGAGCCCCACTTCTGGGCTCCTCGAGTTCTCTGGAGGATGGCCGATGTACGACCCAAGCCAACAGAGCTTGGCTCGAATCGCATTTAGTGACCAATCTGGGATCAACCTAGGCCCCGACAGCGCATATGATGGAATATGCGCTCGCCTGCCAACCACTCCTCCGTCATAGGTCCAATTGTGAGACATTAATTATAGGGCATCTCAACGAAAAGGAGAATGGCTATCGTCTACACAAGGTCTAAACACGGTTATCCAAGAGACCGCGTGGATGAAGACGATCACTTAATGCCAATTTGTCATCATCCTGAATAAGCTCACTTCATTAACCCAATGTTCTTTACACCAAAAAGATATCTCATATATCTTGTCGACGATGCACTTTTTGGTAATGAAGGTAATCAATTGGAATAAGAGAATGGAACAAAAAGCCAGCAGAGAGCCCAGAAGTGTTTGATGTGACTCACTGGCCGTAAGTCAATGCTAAATACGTGTGACAACAGGGCCGGACTGTGAAAAAGGCTTGCGATGATAACAATGGGAAATACGAGCTGGTTTAGCTGTTCAATATCGATGGGCACGAAGGTGTTGCAAGCGTCTCAACCTCGTCAACTGCCTCACAAACAAAATTCATCCAGTGAGGTCTTCAACGAGCCCTTCCGCCACCAGGACCTTTTTCCATTCACAAGCTTGTCTTCCTTCGCCAGTTCGTTCATCTTCCAGCACCGCATCCTAATCAAATCTTTATCAGCATGGTCAATAATGAGTTGGGATTCTTCACGATGCTTCAAGTGGATAAGTCTTTCATAGAATCCTCAGCCAAATAAAGAGCTAATTGTATCTCATTTCCGGATTCCCCTTCCTTTCTCTTAGGTTTCTCTTTGCGCAATAGATATTTTTCATTGGGGCTTCGATAACATCAGATCACCTCAGCTAATATTTGCAATTGTGAAACATGCTCTCACAAACAATGGCATCATATCATTATTGAATTCAGTGCACTGGATGGACAATTATGTTCGGCTGTGCCTTACGCCATGATGGGAAAAGATTCTAAGGTCATTTGCCTGACCTGATACGGATGTTTTTCGGGTAAGGATATCCTTGTCGGACTTCATCGCTGCCAGGGCGAAAATCTGCTCAGAGAAACATCTAACATGGATCTGGCCTGCTGAGCTTCAATCCGGACCACACGAAAACGCTTCCCAGTGTGTTCATCGTTACAACCGCCCTTATGTAGGTTGCCCCTTGTTATAGGGAGGGTAACCCACAACAGAACCACGATTCATGAACGTGTGTTCTGAAGACCGGATTTTCCCCCGATGGTTCGGTAAGCGCTCGGGCCGTCAAGATCGAACCCCCCTTTTCCAGATGTTGAAGAAGCCGGCAACTCCTTGTTCAAGCGTGGCCAAACATGGCTAAGTATTTGCCGAGTCTACGGTCGTACTCGGACATCACCCTTTGGTTGCAAGGGCGTGCAACGTTGAACACTCCACTGAAGGTCGCGTTCCAGGTAACAGGTCCACAGTCAACTGACAGCGTCGCATCGATTGTTTATGATTATTATTATTTGCATTATTTAGCTCATTTAGATCTGCGCATCTGCGTTTGTCAGAATGCCAGCAATCGCCTTCCTCGTCTGCCACGGTGCACTTAGTTGCCCGAGTACCATCTGCTCAAGATAGAGGTGACGTTCGCTGGCCGGCTAAGGTGAGCGCAATGACCACTAGGCTCACTCTCGGTCTTGGAGCCCTCAGGCAATACACCAGACATGGCCTGCTGGTAGCTGAGGGGCAGAGCGTTGTCCAAAGTGGCGTAAAGGTAAGCGCAGTCGATGCCGTTGTTCCACGGCTCGTAGCTGGAAGGTGTAGTGAAGGCACTCAGAGAGGTCCAGGTCATCTGTTTTGCCCACTTCTCTTGCTCCGAGGCCGACAGGTCATTGAAGCCAACCTCGGGAAGCATGGTTGCGTTGCCGACAACACGGTCACCCTGTGTATAAGTCAGTGTTTTCCGTATCTCGCGCCGCAATCGACCGGGACAATGGGTTAAATACCTCGACAATCATCCACGGAAGCGGCTGGCCGCCAAGAAGGTCGAGCAAGCTGGAGCCCTTGGGGAGCATGAAGGCGCTGGCATAAACTATGCTCACAACGCCACCGGAGGCGCCAGCAGCCGAACGGGTAGCGACGTCGTAGCCCTCAACAGCATTACTGGCAACGACACCGCCGTAGGAGTGGGAGTAGATAATAACCTCCTTGCCGTTGGAGACGAGCTTGTCGAGCTCGGTACGTACGGCGGCAACATCGTCAGACAGAGTGGCCAGCGGAGTAGTGGTACCTCCGACGGTGGGCAGCGAGACGACAGACGCGCTGAAGTCGGCGCTGGTCAACTCGGTTGCGAAAGGCTGGAAAGCCGAGGGTAGCTGCCAAGCGCCGGGGACGATGAGGATGGAGGGCTTCATTGTGAGATGTGACCTGCGACGTGAAGACTGTGGAACCACAAAGGATGCGATCTTGGTCTTGTCAGAGATTGACTAGAAGGGTAGAGGGAGCAGAGCTGGGTATGATGCGCACTTGACGAGGGACTCGAAATAAGAAAGGATGGCCTATTTAGTAGCGACGGCACACCATGAAAGGCAAGTGTCCGCTCTAAAGTACTACGCTCTGCAGGATACCAAAGCATGAACGCCCCTCCTCAGCAAGCAATAGCTCCGAAATGATAGCCTCTGCTAGCCACGGACAATGCATGACTGGGGGATAGATGCCAGGTGCGGAAACAATATCGGATATTGCCACGAGGTCTCTATCCGTTAGTACTAGATTCGCGGTCCCCCGAAGTTATCCACATGCGACCCAACGTTGGCGGTGGGCTGGATTGGGACTCGAGTTACGAAAAAGGGGTCAAGGGGGGTTACGGCGTAGCGGATTATGGCGCAAGCGCATACCCGAATCGATCAAGCGGAGACGAAGTGTAAGGTCTGGCCTGTCGACCCGTCTATAGAGGTACCCTAAAGATTCGAAGTGCTTCATCATCATGCGCTTTATCTGCTGTGCCACGGCTCTACACATGTTTTGTGCAATTTTGGAGTTTAAGCATCTCGCTAAGTAGCTTGTTTTAGTCTCCGAAGCGTTTTGCATCCATCTTTTCATGTTACCTCGGCAGTCGAGGAGGTTTTTTATTGCACCGTTCGACATATTTGACCTACCTTCATAGCCGAAGAAAATCGAATCCATCGTGTTTACCTCCCCGGCCAGTTAACGATAATGACGCAAAGAGAGGAATTGCGGTCCACTA
Source organism: Colletotrichum incanum (assembly GCA_001625285.1). Classification (NCBI taxonomy): domain Eukaryota; kingdom Fungi; phylum Ascomycota; class Sordariomycetes; order Glomerellales; family Glomerellaceae; genus Colletotrichum; species Colletotrichum incanum. The sequence continues at coordinate 8,571 of LFIW01001989.1, forward strand.
TCTCTGTTCCACATCAAATTGCAGGGTTGATGACTCAACATGGCCCCCATCCGCGTTCCGCGTCTTCAACAACTCGAGTCCGGCATGCTGCCCGGAGAAGAGGCCACAATTGCCGTGGTTTTGGCGACGATCTGTCGATAATGTCCCTGTGTCAACATGGATGTCCCTGGTTATCAAAAGAGAATGACAGGCGGGCCTTAGCAGTTACCGGTAGGGGCGGGTCTTGAAAAGTGAAGGGAACTCCTCCGCTAGTGCATTACTAGCTCCAACGGTTCCCGAGTTGACAAGCGCCGGAGAGAACCGTGCGCCGCGTTGTTTCTTCTCCTTTTCTGTGTCAGTTCTTCAGAAATGGTTCCTGGTCGGTGCCTGGGGGGTTTGGGGCTGAGGACATTCGGAGCTAAGACCAAAACAAACGTGCTCCTAGCTCTCTTACGACCTCACCCTGTCCGGAATCCACAACTGTCTGGTGCATCCTCATGGGTATCCTTCTCGAAACTGACAAAGATTGACAAAGTCAGTGAACACTCGGGATCTGACCGGATTTCGTTCCCCTATTCTTTGCCTCTTTCAGGTTGCAGTCCCACACGTTGTTTCTGTCGAGTGTAACCGGACCCCCTAGCCGGGGTCATAGTTGCAATGGGGCTTATGGGTTGTCAAACATGACATGTCGAAAGAGAAGAATAACAACAGTTTTAAACGATGGAACCGTGGTTCCGTTGCAACGAACGGGTCTGAGATCTGAGAGCCCGCGTGCTTGCTAGAGAATGGGTCGGCGCACGTGTTTTCTCGACATTTTGGTGAGAGGAGTTCGAGCGAGTAAGGTGCCTTGTAATGCCCAAAGTCGTTCATAATAAAACGATGCTTTGTCCCCACGTGGTGCTTCCACCGAAAGTCCCTTGCACGCGCTGCTCGAAATCCCCTCCGGAACCATCGACGACACGATCCCCCGACTTCGTTGCTCAAGAAAGAGCCTGTGTGGCCGTCTAGCCACCAGCCATGGCAGCCACCATGGCGACCTACCCGTACGATGACCCGACGATCGATGAAGCCAAGCGGGAGTATCTGAAGAAGCTGGCCGGGTTCGCCGAGGACCAGAATCTCTCTGAGGATCTACGCTCATACGTCCGAGCCATTACAATCGCCTTCACCGTCTTCGCCGCTTTCGTGGTTGGCTTGCGGTTCACCGCCCGCCATCTACAGGGTGCGAGATACCTCATTGACGATTATACAATGCTGGCTGCGTTGTTTATTTTAATTGGGAACATGATTATGAACTTGATCTGTCAGGGAACCCACCATTGCTGTACTGAGCATTGCTAACAGTGTCTGTAGTGGTGGATGGCGGCATCGGGCTGCATTCTGGCCGCCTTACCCTTGAACAAATGCAATTCCTTGACAGAGTGCGCATTACATCCCTTATTCATTGGTGGTCATTGAACCATGCGCCAGCCTATACTGACTTCTCTATGTCTTAGACTATGATCGGCGCTGAGATATTGTATGTCAACGGCGTCAACATGTACAAAGTAGCGCTACTACTTCTCTACCTACGCATCTTCCCAATGCGCGAAGTCCGAAAAGGAGCTTGGATATGCGGGAGTTTGACATCTCTTTGGACATTCGCCTGCGTCATCGCCGCTTCGATACAGTGCCTACCATTAAACACATTATGGGAACCCTGGAAACCCGGAACTTGCATCAACCTGTTCTTGACACAGCTGTGCATCGCCATACCGAGCATCATCGTCGATATTGCCATTCTTTACCTACCGATTCCGCATGTCTTGAAACTTCAAATGAACCGAGCTCAGAGAATTTTGGTTCTTTTCACTTTTTTGCTTGGAAGCTATGTTGTTTTTTGCAGTGTATACCGGTTCCGGATTTTCTTGCTGTATACTAGGGATGACATACCGTGTAAGTTGCACCGCAAAATGAACCACCAAAGAGCTCCACTGACATGCCTCGAGATTCACTGGCGCAAGGTCTGGCATGGAACATTATTGAGATAAGCAGTGGCATAGTATCAGCTTGTTTACCGACTTTGGTTAGTCAAAGTCAAAGCAACACTGTCAAGAATACAGAACTAATATGTAAACATAGGGCCCCATTGTCCGAATCCTTTGGAAAGGATTGCTTGAATCCGCTCAGCGAAGTGGCCTGGATAAATACGCTTACAACGCATCTTCAAACAAGAAATCGGGGGTGAGGTCAGCAGGCCTGACCATCGGCGGCGGCCAGCGGTCTGGAAACACTTCCCACGCCCGAGACGGCTCCAAAGACTGGTCAAAGCTTTCCGAACAAAACAACAAACCCAACTTCCGCGAAGAATCCAAGTACGGTATCGGACTCAGGACGATGGGTGGAAGCGACGACGACCGCAGCTCACGAAGCTCAAATGACGTGGAACTCGTGCCTCAAAGCACCGTCAGCGTGACAATTAAGAGTCCTGCAAGAGCGAATTTCCCGGAAACCGACCAGGCTATGACAGCGAGGGAGCATTATCACGGAAAAAAGCTTACAAAGCAAAAGAGCACGTCAGAATATCCTCACTCGAACAACAGGATCTGGCAACATCGTGAGGTTGAGGTAACTACGGAGCCAGTGGAACCAGAATCAATGCTTCCTGAATTTAACATCAAGAGGAAGTCGGGATTGTGATGATAGGGGCGCTTCTTTAAATACCCAAATGATTATTTTCTGCACATGAACTTGTAATTTAGTCGACAGCGATTATGCCAAACGAATTCAAATGTTTCGCCAAATGTTATAATGTTGTCAAAATTCAGAGTAAGCTTGTAGAATCGCAATAAGGAGCGAAACTACAACCTGAGGACTTCCTGAGGGCGACAAGCATATCAAACAAAGATGTTATAGCTCATACAGCTTTCATGCAGGGGCTTATCACAAGATACGGCCACGCCGGCGATCTACCAGGGTCTGTGGAACATGCCGAACAAATTTCCTTCGACCAACCGATTTGGAAATATCTCAGGAATTTACCCAAGCAAGCATCTGCGGAGCACACTTTATTTAAAATGGATATATGACTTGCTTGTTTCACGAATACATCCCCATCAGGAAAGGGAACGTTGCTGTGGCGAGCTGCAAAGGTAATGATCTAGCTGATGGCAGGTCATTTATCAGTGAGCTAACGTTCCTAGCAAGAGAAAAAAGAAAAAAAAAAAGAAGGAAAAGAAGGAAAAGAAAGAAGGAAAGAAGACAATGCAGCCCGCGTCATAAATCACGCATGTGCTTGCTACACCCGGTAGTTGAATAATCTAGCAGGCCATCTCTTCAGCAATGGTCGAAATGGCATCTTTTCGCCGCCTGCTTTGACCGTCGAGTTGAAGGTTTGCAAGAGTAATCTCCGAGTGTTGTCAGCGAAGAGTGTTTGATGCTTGATTAGCATGACTGTGTTTTGAGACTGGTGGGCTTCGAGTTCCACATACCTCAAACAATCAGCAAGTTGAAAGGGAGCATGTGGTATGACTACAGTTCTTAATAGTAAATACAACTCATAGTACATACACAAAGGTTAGTAAAGGTTCAGAAAATAGAGAATACAATGACACGGGCCGTAGATGTATTCGGATGGCATAACAAACATCACATTCAGAGGAAAGATGTCTGCGGAAATATTGTTGTGGTTCTATACCATTGTTTTATTGTACAGCTCATCTCGTAAAGACTGATGATGCACTACTGTGGGCGATTGCCAACGCCGCTGAGCAGTGCATTGGTGGAGCCTGAGATGTGCGAGAAAGTCTACCGGTCTTGTTCGGTCTGCTGTTGCTCTCTAACCTTCTTCAAATCCTCCGTCTCAGGGAGTTGTCTTACGGCAAAGATCAAGCCTGTCGCAAGTGCGATCATAAGAATCCAAATTGCGTGCCCCCAGAGGTACTGAGTCCGCGCCCCGATAGCAAAAAGACTCGTAAACAAGGCTGGGGAGAAGGCTCTGATGACACTAGTGCCAGTCAACGCCAGAGCATTAAGCGTTCCAAGAACCTGAGGGCTAGGCGACACGTCGTTAAGCGCCAACTGGATGCCAGTAAAGCTCATGCTCACTCCGCTGCCAATGGCGAGACTGATGGGCGCGAATACCCAGAAGAAAGTAATTAGATTGGGGTTGTTGGCGCCAGCTTTGAGGATGAAATTGCCAAGCGGGCAAACGAGAAAGAACCAGGGATAGGCGTACGAGCAGATACGCATGACGTCATTTGTCCCAATGCGACGTTGCAAGGGCGGGAAGATGACCAAGAGCCACAAGGATTGGGCAATGCCGTTAACCGCCATCATAATTGAGATTTGCAAGTAAGTGAAACCATAGCCACCAAGCTTGACAGGCGTGAACCAGAAGACAGGGACGATAGCCGTGTACGCGAATGCGAGTAGCATGAGATGGCCGTAGACGTAGAGGACATTGCCGACGCCTTTGGACTTGACGAGTTCCGTGATAGAGCGTGTATCCTTCTTGGGCGCCATAGACCCGTTGTCACCTTCGCCATGATGCTCTTTCTTAAGTGTTTCTTCCACAAAAAGAAAACTCGTCAGAGCGGCTGTCAAGCCAATGAAGCCAATAACGAAGCTTGGCAGTGCATAAGGATACTCAAGAAAGAATTGTCTCTTGAAGACCCCTGGGTATTGGTGCACGGGATCGGCAAGAGCACCGCCAAGAAGTGGCCCGAGAAAAAGGCCGAGGTTGCCGCTGAATGCAAACCAGCTGAAAGCTCTGGCTTGGGTTTTCGGGGTGCTGTGTTCTGCAATCATGGTACGCATTGTGACAATAGTGCCACCGAACACACCCGCCAGGCACCTGAACAGGATCATCTGCCAGATTGTCTGGGCCATGCCGAAGATGGAGGTGGCAAGCGTAACGCCGACGAGCGAAAAGACGAGGACGGGCTTGCGGCCGATCCGATCCGACAGCTTGCCCCAGAAGATCATGACGATGGCCTGGGTTAGGGAAAAAAGTGATTCGATGAGGCCGCTGTAGAAGCCGGCGTCCGTAACGGCGAGGTTGCCATTCTGCTGGGCCATCTGGTTGATGTACGGGAAGATGGAGAAGAAAGCCATGGGCTCTACTAGCCGAGCATAGCACAAGAAGAAGATCTGCCAACCCGGCAATGGCTTGTTTTCCGGGTTGCCATCTTGCTGATCTGGCTCGTTGAGCGTCGTCGCCTTAGCTACGTCGGGGTCGGCGGTCGGGGCGACCTCGTTGGCGATTAATAAAGGAGTCGTCTCTGTAGCGTTGCTGTCATACGACGCGACAACTCCGCGTTCGCTGACGGGTCTCTGTTTGGGCGCCATCTTAGCGACGATATGTCAAAGGATGTCGCGTTGTGAATTTCCTGCGCTACGAGCAGGCGATGCAGCCATTCGAAGGCTTAAATAAAAACAATTGAGTTCCAGGCACGAACGAGCGTGACGAAGCGGCTCCGCCAATAAATGAAACACATCCGTCAAATTTGAGGCGTGTCACTTAATTACCTCCACCTCGGTCTTATGTCAGCCTCCCGGACTTTACAGCCTTCCTCTTACGGTTAGAGGGCCTAAGACAACCCAACCGTTCGTCCGCTCACTCAGGGGTGCAAATGGGTTTATCTCACTGATTTCCAAATCATTTGTGGTATTGAATCTGTGGATGGTCTTGGTTCACCATACCAGCCTAGAAAGACAGGAGAGATTGAGGTTTGAGGAATCATGAACGCACAATGCAATGCGAAGAAAAACCAGTGTCCGAGTGCCTTTCTTAATTCTATGTGGAGCAGGGATGAGCTGGCTTTGCCATATTTTATTCCATCCAAGGAGGAATCGGCAAAAGCTAGGCTGAGGTTTGCCAGTGATAAGTAAGGATTCGATGGGCGGCGCTGGTTGTAAATACTTCCCTAAAGCAAAACGGGCGCAATACATGTGATTATAAAAAGAAAGCCTCGAAATATTTGTCGCCCGTCTGCATTCACTCCCAAGATAATTTGTCAGGAGCGAAATGCATGATGAGACCGACTGAACTTGGCTTGTGTATAAGGATTCTTTCAATAGAGAATAATGTAAACCTGTGACCTTTTTCAATGTCTCCATACGCAGGGGCATACTGTATGGGTAGGTTAGTTATGAATTCTCGGAATAGCCTTGACGAGCAGAGGCTCAGTCACTAGCGCTGCAACCCACTCCTTCCTCTTGGGAAGTTGCACTGGTTGCCAGTCCGAGCTATTTAGTCCAGCTACCTGTTCGAATCCGTTGCCCTTTTCAACGCGGACGAGCTGAAAGTTCTCCACCATCTTGGCCAAACTTAATAACAGCTCGAAGTAAGAAAAGCTGGAAATATATTACGTTAGTCATCTGTCGTCTCGCGCAGTATCACAGAAAACCTACTGATTGCCAATGCAGACATTGGGTCCTTTAGAGAAGGGAATGTAGAATCTGTCTCGCAGTGCATTCTTGGTAACGGTTGTGCCGGCCTCATCAATCCAGCGGTAGGGGTCGAAGAGCTCAGGGTTCGGGTAGGCATATTTGTCTCTAAGATACCATATAGGTGAGGAGGAAATGACAGTCTGGTATGATAGGCGATTAGCATATGCAAAGGGTTGCGAAGCTCGCTGAATTAACTTACCCCTTCGGGGATGAATTTCCCACAAAGCTCGACACCACCTCGGGGAACAACACGAGGCAGCATCGCAGCCGCAGCGCCAGCCCAACGTATACCTTCCTTTACACAAGCCTTCAGCCGAGGAACGTTTTCAAGAGTACTCATATCAGTAGGAAACCCAAGCTGCGCGAGGTCTTGATACAGATTGCTCTGGTAGGTTGCGTTTCGTGAAAGAGCATAAAGAATGTGTGCCAGTGATGCAGATGTTGTGTCAGTTCCCGGCCCAAGGTTCTCTTTGGCTTCAGATAAAGCGGTCTGTGTCGGCACACCAGCAGAGACCATAACATTTATGAGGTTCGGGAACGGTGACTTTCTGTCTGGGTCCTTGTTCTTAACCCATGCTCTGTGTGTCCACTGAGAGCCAAGTCTGTTAGCTGCTGGACTGTTTCTTGTCGTTTGAATTTAGTATGTGATGGCAGACCTGGTCGTATTGCTGAAGTCCTTTTCTGGAGGATACTTTTAACCCCTCAATGTGACAAAGAAAGTCCTCAATGCTCAGCCAAAGGTCGTAAAGAAACGGAAAGTTCATGAGCTGTAGATGATTAGCGAAGCTTTACTCAGGTACTTGAAAACTGACTAGAGGCATAAATGTTGCTTTCTTGTCGTTCTTGGACACAACTGCGACTTCCCAACCCTTGGACCAGGCAGAAATGGCATGCAGGGCCTCTCCGAATGAGAACTCCGCTATATACGTTAGTAAGATTGCTGGTAAATGACGGTGCTTGCCAGAAACGCGCTACGCCATCTTACAGATGATGTCAGCCTCAAGGGCGCGACAAGCGGGGCCGATATCGAAAGGGTGTTGTTTTTGGCCGACTGCTTTGACGAATTCGTTGACATGGTGAAGCATGAGACCTTCAAGGTTGCCAATTTTGCTGCGACTAAAAAGTTGGCCAAGGATCCTGCGCCTTTTAGCGTGCTCATCAGGGTCCCTGTTTTATTTTGCATCAGCCATCAAAGTACAAATCATTTTCAATGGGCATACTGCTAGTCATACGTGATTGAGAATAGTGCGGGGTGCCCATCTTGAACGAATTCGCCATAATTTCGGGGATCTTTCACAAATCCACTGTTGACCTTGTGAATCAGGTCGTATATGTCGATCGAGTAGAACGAGATTTCTTTCGGTCCAATACGCACGAGGGGCCCTGTTTATTCGTCAGCCAAAAACACGGCATATAGGACGATCAAACGGCGACGAATACCTAGTTTCTCATGAATCTTTGGCAGTCTTATGGTGATGGTGCCACGGCACTCTTGACGAAACGCCCATATCAACCTAGAATATCCTGCTCCCCAGCCAGCATTGGGGATTTGACTTAATGGAGATGCGTGTGCTTGAGTACCGGCCTTTTGAATGTTAGTTGATGTGTACGTTTGTCTGCGCTACAGCCCCCAAAGGGGAAATACCTTGAAAAATGCTATCCCTATTACACTTAGCAGAACCAGACAAGTCAGAGTTAGGATGACCATTGTGAAGGTGATTGACTTTATATTCCGATGAATGAATGAGAGAAAATCAGTCTGTGCTCGTTCAAGCAAAGATGCAAGCTAATTTAACATGGATCTCAGGCCCAGACCGCTGCTGGAGATGAGTTACTCTGTTGGTCTCGGTGGCCTGCTCAGAATCGGATTAGTGTAGTTTATCAAGTCCCCAAAACCCTTCGATTTCATGCCTAACTAGATGAATAAATTGCGTTGTCCGAGTGCCGATTGCGTGATGGCATCTTCCCCGAAACCTCGGTTGAGCCTGGCCGTAAGGATGGATCATTCGTTCCGTAATTCCGTAACGCTTACGTTGACTGCTCAAGACCAGGGGTATACAGAATCATTGTCCAGCCACTTTTGAGCATCGTTGGTTGATGGGACAGTTCGAAATGCACCTGAAGACATATATCACTACGAGGAGGATAAGCTCGAATTTAACTGTACGTACCTTCTCGTTCGAAGATGTATCTTTTAATTGTGTTGTTTCTTGATCAAATTTCTGAATACTGCTTGATTCAGTATTAGCAGCAGGAACTCAGAAAGCGGTGGATTGTTAAACTTGTGTATACACCTCATCTAGTAACATACTTGATCTCTAGTTCTTGGGTCTTCAACTACTCCGTCAGAATCATCTTGTTTGATGACAAGAGCGTGCCGCTAAAGCCGTTTCGTGCCAGTTACCGATGCCGTCATCCAGTCCCACATCACGCGACTAAAGAAATCAGTCATTGGAAATTCACTCTCCTCTAAAAGCCGACCATATCCGACCCACTAGAAGGATTTTCAATGGTGCCCGATTGCCCCCGATGGCCGTCCCATAAGACGTCGTCTTCTCCATTTCTGCATTTGCTCGCTGGGACGTTGCTAATTCGCTCAGCTTGGACCAACACCAAGACATTTCCAAGATGGCTACAGATCGCCAAGAGGCAAGCGCCGCCAAGGATGCAACAGTTTCCAAGAGTGACGAAGAGCAGGAATCAACCAGTGATGCACGAATCTTGGTAAGCGGTAGAATGTTGAAGCAATCCCTACACTGTTTGGCTGATCGCACAATGTATAGGAAAACCTAGGCTACAAGCCAGTAAGTGGAAAACACTAGGAGTGGCAATTTGGCCAACAAACTCATTTCCAAGGTCTTGCACAGGACGTTTAACGTTTTTCACAACTTCGCGACAACATTCGGTAGGCATATGGCTGCGAGGCTTGTTAATGTTTGAACTAGAAGCTGATTTCTTCCAGCTGCTCTCTATTTCATTGGCGGCGTCCGCGTAACCTTCTCTACGGGCATAGCAGCAGGAGGCAATCTTGCATATTGGTATCTTCTGACCTTTTGTTTGTCATCATCGCATAAGGGTGTTGCTGATAGAGGTGTAGGACGAGTTTTCTTGTGACTTGTATCTTCACTTTCATCACTGCTGCTGTGATTGCAGAGATCTGCTCTTCGCTCCCTCTCGCGGGATCTATCTACCTGTGGGCAGCCGAAGCTGGGGGGCCTCGTTATGGCAGGTTTTTTGGCTTCATAGTCGCCTGGTGGAGTACCACTGCTTGGACAACGTTCTGTGCTAGTACGTCATGAAATGCCTTCTTCCCATCATGTCTTCTTGCGACGTTTGAATAACAGGTTCTCAGGCAACACTCAATCCGCTGTCAACTACATGCTTTCTGTAAACCACTTTTCTGAAAAATGCTTGTATTTCCTGTCTCTAACAATCTCGCAGGTAATTGTCGTCTTCAATCTTGACTTTCCGTCGGACACCTCAAGCATCAAGTTTCGGGCCGTCCAATGGATAGCCACAGAAGTGATGCTGGCTTTGGCCGCCATCTGGAATCTCTTGCCTCGTGAGTACTGATTCGAGTGTCGCATAACAGACTTGTCAATGCTAATGCGCTTTCAGCACGTTACTTCAAGTGGATCTTTTACTTGTCCACCTCTTTCGTCTTGCTTGACTTCGTTTTGAACATGATCTGGTTGCCTGTCGCAACGAGCAAGAGCATCTACGGCTTCCGTTCCGCCCACGATGCTTTTCTAACCACGTACAACGGGACAGGCGCTCCAGCGGGCTGGAACTGGTGCCTTTCGTACCTTGCTACGGCTGGAATCCTCATCGGTTTCGATGCCTCTGGACATGTAGCTGAGGAGACCAAAAACGCTAGTGTTGCTGCTGCCCAGGGAATCTTCTGGAGTACAGTCTCTAGCGGTATTGGCGGTTTTATCGTCGTGATCTTGTTTTTGTTCTGCGTTGTAAGTCAGCATTCCAAGCAAAAACAAACTCTGTAGCATGGATGCTAATCGCGGCACTTTTCAGCCTGACGCAGACACTTTCTTCTCTTTTGGCGGCACTCAACCGTTCGTACCATTATACGCAGCCATCCTTGGAGAAGGAGGACACATCTTCATGAACATCATTTGTATCGTTGCGCTCTGGTTTGTGAGTATTGACATTGCATTCAGGCTGTAGTTTGCTACGTAAATGCTGACAACGAATTCAGAATACTGCCATTGCCGTCCTAGCTGCATCGCGTCTGGTTTTTGCGGTGGCGCGTGATGGTGTTCTGCCATGGTCCCCTTGGGTCTCCAAAGTTGTTGACGGCCAACCGCGCAACGCCGTTTTGGTTGTTTGGGGCGTGGCTTCTGTTATCACCTGCACTATTCTTCCCTCGTCTGTGGCCTTCACATCACTCGTATCAGCAGCAGGAGTTCCTTCGGCCGCCGCTTATGGTCTCATCTGCATTTGCCGCCTTTGTTTGACACCGAAACACTTCCCAAAGCCTGCATGGAGCTTGGGGCGTCTGAGCAAGCCATTCCAAGCTATTGCTGTTTTGTGGAACGGATGGGTTGTTGCCGTGCTGTTCTCGCCTTATGTCTTCCCCGTCGAAGCAGCAACACTCAACTATGCCCCGGTGATTATGGGAATCGTGACCATATTCGCCATCCTTTCTTGGTGGCTCATCCCAGCGGAACGTTGGCTTCCATCCCAGCGTATTCAAGAGACATTGCTTGCTGGAGAAAGGGCTACTGAAGAGTAGGACATGCCGTGAGATGGCAAAGATATAACCTACACAACTGTCGAAATCTAATCCTTGTCGGAGGTTTACTGTTTTGTTAAACAACACCATGTAATCATCTATATTTTAAGCGCAAAGTTTAAGAGAATGTGAGTCTATGTACTTTATCCTGTCTCGTAAACTACTTTGCGGAGAAACTCAGTTCTTTGAGGCTAGAGACTGAGTTGCCACCATTTCTTCCCCTTTTCCTTTATCTTGCGAAACGGCAGCCTCTACATCAGGCCTGTCTAAGTCGGATCCCAGAACCGAAGAGCCCTCTTGTGCATTAGGCTCATTCGCCAGCCTCATCTCCAGGTCCGGATGTTTAAGCTTCCACCTCTTCATATACCATGTGCCAAACATCAAGAATGCCCACATGGCAACCTCGAACACAGTGGCCGCGAGATATCCGTGAGGGTAGCGCGGTGCTTCAACGGTCGGGAAGGTGAACAAAGGAACCCAGATCTGGCCGCAGAAGCCCAAAGTCATCATGGAGGAAATGATGAGGCCGCGCTCGCCGTAGTTCTCCTTGAGAGTGGAGTTGAGCCAGGAATACTGATAAAAGTTTATTAGCGTCACGCTCTTTGCTCAGTGTGGAATGTTGAAGCCACTCACCAGGATTGGGGAAGCCATTCCGGAGAAGCCTCCAAAGTAGAAGGCGCAGAACTTTAGGACGTCAGGGACATTCCATACCGACAAGACGATGCATGCAAATAGAACAAAGGACTGGATACGTCAGCGTCAACTCCTCCGAGCGCGTAAGGCGACTCGACACTCACCGCTTGGAAGGACCAGAGTCCACGAAGACTCAAGCAACCAGCCAATGTTGTTCCAAGCCATGAAGACAAAGCGCGCAGAAGATCAATGAAGGTCGGCAGAATGTTCACCAGTTCAATGGAATATCCAGCAGCGCGGAGCCACAGAGCCATGTAGCCTGTCCAGTAGTGCGCCTGACATAAGAAGCTGTGAAAGTATTAGTACGGGTTTAAAAAAGCCATCTAGTTGCAGTTGACTGACATATAGCAAGGAACACAGATCCACCACATTGGGCGGGACAGCGTGTACTTGAAGGTCTTCCAGGTAATACCCTCTTGTTCAACAGTCGGAATTCTCTTCACAGCAAGGGCGTGGTCTTCTGCGGTGAAGTACCATCTTCTAGGCGAGGTGGGTAACCCAGGCCAAAACGCAAAACCTAGGAAGGAAATGGGCAAGGTGATGATGCCTTGTACGATGAAGAGCCATCTCCATCCAGCACGTCCAAGCACGCCGTTCAGATTGCGAAAAATGGCGGCCTGGAGATACCCAGAGAACATGGAGCCGAGGGAGTTGCCCATGAACCAAACGCCGGCACGCTTAAAGAGCTCCTCGTTTTTAAACCAACTGCCAACTGGTGCTGGATTAGCAGGTCTGATCAGATACAAAGCTAACTCTCGGGAAGGACTCACGAATGAGATGGGTGCCTCCAAAAGAAGACGCCTCAAGAAAGCCAGTGATGGCTCGCAAGATATATAAGTGCCAACTGTATTTGATCTCGGACTGAGAGAAGGCAATGACCGCCCAGATGATCTGCAACGAAGGAAGTAAGAACGGCGCACTGTGGCTCGTCAGTATCTTGTCTCTTTCATCACGAAATACTGTTGGTTATGGCCGTACATCTTAGCTTTGGTCTGAAGAGTCATCAGTGGAATTTGTCCAATCACGTAGGCCGTATTATCTGACCGTCAGTCAGCATTGCTCACGATGGGTCACTAATGCGGTGCCAACTTACAAGCTACGACGTAGTAATTCAGCTCATTACCCCACGCGCTGAGGTCTTCCCGCATTCCTGAGACGTATGCGTTTGTGACATTCTGCTGGCCGAGGAACTACTGGAGGGTTAGCCTCGTATTGTTGGTAAGTCGAAATTAGCTTATGCTGACTCTACAGAAAACTGTGCGCGTTACTCAAGTTAGATACGTTCTCGGTATATCGGTTGTATATAATCATGTGACTTACAGCTCAAACTTCCGAAGACGAGAATCGCCAGGTCCAATTTCTTAAGCAGCCTTTTCTCCGCTGTTGAATAGTGCGAAGCTGTTGGCGTCAGCCACATCCCCTAGTAAGACCAGCATTTCTGAGTACTTACGATACCAATCAAACACGGATATCACCACCGCTCCCACCTTGTTCTTCTTCATCGCTTGAACAATGCCCCCCATTGTTGGCAAAAGTTACTATCGAGCACAAGTCTACAGAACACAGCCACGTCCGGCTCTTTAGCTTGAGAGGCGTTATATACGTCTGTCTCAAAGAGGAAACCCCTTCAAATTTCACTTTCACCCGATTTTCGCCTTTTGTCAACAGGTTTATAAGAGCTCGCCACTCCTGATCCTTGCTCCCGTCGGCGTCAAGCGACATCTTGTCCGCGAGATGCTTTTCTCCGGGCCTCGTCCGCCGACACCCGACTTCGTGCATCCGCCCAAGAGTCTCGCCCACTATTCGCCATCATGCCAGGAATGACGACCGTCCAGTCGTGCTGGGGGAAGATGCGGGATAGCGGGTATCGCCAATGCCAATAATCTCCGATGCGGCAATGAGATCGTGAGCCCAGACGTACCAGCGCCCATGTCCGCCGAACTCGGTGATTTTCCGGCAGTCAAGCTGCTCTACGGAACAGAAATACCGGCTGATGATTGGAGACGGTTGTAGTTATCCTTGGCGTGAATGCCCGGCGCCGTATTGTGAAGGCCGACGACATGCGGCGGGGGTGGGGATTGCGCCATCCATTATCAAATGATGACATACGACGATCTCGCATCTCCAAGCGCCTTAACCAAACAAAGTCGTCTCGTTGCGTGTTAAGGCCGCGGGGTAAGCTGCAAGTGTGCAATAATGAAGAGGTACGAAACAAAATCAGCTTGCTACTATTGGTCTTTCGATGGTCAAGGTTTTAATTGGGGGGGCTGCGGTAACAGGCGCCGTATCGGCTCAGCTTGTGTGGTTTGCGAGATCCGGAATCGCGACGCCCGGATTCGTAATCATGGCTGATAGTTAAATGGCGAGCTTGGAACCCAGGGGGGTTGGTTAATGTGAGGCTTCGAAAAAGATCTACTACCTCAGAAAACATACCCCGTCTCACCGCCCAAGATGCCCTCCGCCGTGTCCCAGTTGTACCAATACACCCACGTCCCCGAGACGGAGGAGAACCTTGATTGGGCCGACCGTATGTCTTCGCCGCAATTGAGAAATCAGAACACTTCTTGAAGGTCTCGAGGGCCGCTGAGCTGACAAAGCTTTGCAGTTCCAACCATTGACCTCTCCAAGTATGGCACACCAGAGGGCAACAAAGAGCTCGCTCAGACTCTGATTGAGGCTATTCGCACAAAGGGTTTCTTTTATGTCATCAACTACGGCATCTCACAAGAGGCTGTTGACACACAATTTGCTCTCGGTCAAAAGTTCTACGAACTTCCCCTGGAGGAGAAGCTAAAGTATGAGCCGGATTTGGATTCTGGAGACTACAACGGATATCGACCTGCAGGCAGACGATTCCTGAGTGGTGGCATCAAGGACAAGACGGAGGTCTGGAACATGGCCAGTGAGTCCCGCCGACATCAACACGCATAACATACAGGGACCCATTACTGACGCATGTGCTTATCAGCCAAGGCTGGGCACATCACACAACCCCTTCCCAAGCTGTTGGACGACCGCAAGGAAGAGATCGAGGGGTTTGCTAAGGTATCCAGAACATCACCGTCGTCGAATACTCGTAACCTCGGCGCTGACAAGTATACCAGGACTTGCACGACAAGGTGCTGGACCCTCTGAACCACCTCATCGCTCTGGCCCTGGAGCTACCCGAAGACTTCTTCACCAAGGTACACAAGTGGGAGACACATGACGAGTCCCACCTGCGATACATGAAGTACTCCAAGTTCACCCCCGAGGAAATCGAAAAGCTGGACGACGGCTTGTGGTCTCGCGGGCACACCGATCTGGGCACCATCACTCTTCTGTTCCGGCAGCCCGTGGCTGCGCTGCAGATCAGAGACCACGAGACCGGCAGCTGGAAATGGGCCAAGCCGCTTGATGGCAGTCTGACCGTCAATACTTGCGACGCCCTCAGCTTCTTGACTGGAGGTTACGTCAAGTCGACCGTTCACAGAGTGAGTTACCTTTCCGAGTCGAACGTTCGTTAACTACGTCAAACTGACTGTGATAACAGGTCTCTGTGCCGCCCAAGGACCAGCGTCACGTCGACCGTCTAGGTCTGCTTTACTTTGCTCGTCCTCAAAATGACCTTGTGCTCAAGACCATCGACTCACCAGTGCTGAAGCGTGAGGGCTTCATCCAAAACGAATTCGAGGCCGGCGGTCACCGCGTCCCAACGATGGGCGAGTTCACCACCCTCAAGCAGACATGGCAGCAGAAGAAGGGCGTCAGCTACCAGTCGTCGGAGGGACAGGAGATTCTCCCGGGTTTCAAGGGACAATACTTTCAGTAAGACATAATTCAAGCCAGGCAAAGGTCGGACAAGATACCGGATGGCCAGACCACTGTTTTCTAACCTTTACATAGCGATAAATGAATGATCATGTCACGAGCCAGAAAGGGGCATTGGGTATTTAGGGGGTTAGAGTGTCTAGGAAGACCTGAGATATGGCGCTAGGCACCGGTGCCCACCTATAAGAAGGCCAGCTCCCCAGTAAGTAACTGGGAGAAGGCCAGAGATGAATGCAGTCATCAGTTTACACCTATCTTGCCGTTGACCCTCTCACTTCGTACCGCAGCCCCTGACAGATCACTGGAAAAATGCAACGTACTTGACAGGGCCAAAAGGCTGCCGTATTTGTCTTGAGCTTTCATGCAGCTTTTGTTACTGGTAAATAGACAAGTACATAAACAAGTAAAAGCTCATTTGAGAGTAAATATGTGATTCATTCTAGAGTTTGGTTCAAGAACGATATTACCAAACCATATGCAAAGACGACGTTGCCGCTGGAATCACATCTCTTGCAGTAAAACATCATGTCCTGGACGCTCTCAACAGACTTGCACTTCCTACATCACGTTGAAGATTGAACCTCAAACATCGAAAGGACTGGTGTCTTGTAATTGAAAATCTACCCACCCATTTTCCGAATCGCTTTGCGTTTGGCCTGAGCTGACAGTCGAGAATACTTGGCGCCACGACCAAACGGCGCCCAACCAGCCACGTTTCGGGCTTGACAAAGACAATGCCTTCAGCTGAGTCCGGCCCGCGACTTGGCGCCACATGCCACCGAAATATACAACATCGATATCGCACATGTTGGGGAGGGCGATAAATTGTTCCATTCGGTCTGCTTTCGGAAATTGAGGCCCAATCTCGCATGTTTCCCCCTGCTCCATTTCTACAACATTGAACGGCTTGACGCTACCATGGTTTTTCGCTTGCTATTGGTGCTATCACTCTCTCTGGCGGTCCTATGCCAGGAAACATTCACCGACCGCGTACCGGGATACACCGACCTTCCAGAATGCGCGGCATCGCCGCTGGCCGACGTCGTTGGCAACATGAAGTCGGGATGCGGCGACGGCGGCCGGAAGTCTTCGCATTCCTGCTTCTGCGCGGCAAGCTCAACTGCGTTCGACGCGGTTATCAGCTCGGCGGTGGCATCAAAGTGTGGGGAGGAAACGGAGGCGACTTCTGGCGTGGCTCTAGCATCCGCCATTTTTGGGGATTACTGCCGTGGTAGGTCGTTTCTTGGGCGATCATCCTGTTTACCGGAGGAACCGTGGACTGATGAAATGGATAGGGGTCAACGTACCACAGACTACGACTGCTGCGGCGACGTGGGCCGGACGGACGAATGCCACGGGGACTTTGTCGTGCGCTTAGACGCCGCGGGAAACGCGAATAACCATCCACACCGCGACCTCGGGTTCATCCACAAGACTGCTAGAAATAATGGCTTTGAGATCGACGTATCTTACTGTAGCGCTTTCTTCGGCCGTGGTAATATTATAGTAACGAGCCAGGCTCGGCAGCATTGGTTTTGTCGCGATGGCTTCACATCCATCGCGGAATCCGGTGTGAAGTTTCTCCGGAGCCGGAATAACTATTATTCCGGCCCACCCGGTCGGATCCACCCGATCCACTCCGTAGACGAGTATTTCTACGTGTCAGCACAGGCAAACTCACACGTCGAAAATCAAGCCGTTCTCCTATGCCCTTTCCCACCCGGAAAAGTGCCTCCGCGACAGGTTTAATGTGATAACAGTCAAGTGTAATGCAAATGATCAAATTCATCCATTTCGTCGATGTTCTATGTACAGCTCTCTTCATAAGATATGGTCAACAAGGAAATCAAGCTCATCTTTCGTTTGACATCAGCCCCTTGACTAGAGGAAACGTCAGGTCCGGGCCAAAGGTCACAACCAGACCCCCGAGACATGGATCGAATGTTGTTACCGTGAACACAAGTAAATACTGTTTTCCACAGTTAAGCAATCTTGCCAAGAATTGTTAAGCTTTAGTAGTTACCAATTGATTAGGCATCCAACACTTTCACTTGACTTCTTGCAACGTTGTGAAGATTTGTATGTTTGTTGTAATCGTTATTCATCAGTAGTCTAAGTCTATAGGTATAGTGCAGGCAGCATTAAATCACGGAAAAAAAGAAAGGGCAAATCTATCAAGCCGAAAGAGAAAAGAGCAACAGCAATCGACCTCAAAGGCATCTCAGCGAGAAACAGAGCCTCCGAGACCACTCTTGCAGATAACCGAGCCAGTCGTCGGCTGCTTGATCTTGTTACTCTGGAAGTTCCAAAGACCCTTGCCGCCAGATGTCATGGTCAGGTTTGTGGTGATGCCGTCCTTGTTGGCGTAGCTAATCTTCATCGCAACGGCGGCGTCATCGGTGCTGTTGGACTGGCAGGCGACGGTGAGGGTGCCGCTCTGGGACGAGACCCAGTTGAAGGTCGGCATGGTCACGGTGTCCTTGTACCTGGCTGCGACGGGCGTGGTTCCGGTGCCGGAGCCTGTACCAGTACCAGAGCCAGTGCCAGAGCCAGTGCCGGTACCAGTACCAGTGCCGGTGCCAGTTCCCGTGCCTGTGCCGGTTCCCGTGCCCGTACCAGTGGCAGGCGCGCACTTGGAGTTGTCGTAGAGAGTAGCGCCAGCCTGGGGAAATGGGCTGAGCGGGCCCCAGAGCTGGTTGTCGCTATCACGGCCCAGTCCCTTGGTCAGGAACGAGTAGCTGCGGAAGTCGTGGGGGGTAGGAGCGCGGCCGGGGTTGGTGTCCTCGGGCTGGATCCACTCGGACACGGGCATGACGTACTGGCCGGCGACGATGCCGTTCTTGGTCGTCACAGTGCCGGTCCCGGCGACGATGCGGTACTCGCGGGCGTACTGGTCGTTCTGGGTCGTCTTGATGCGGTACTCGAACTTGTTGCGGGCCTCGGTGCTGGGCACAGCCACGCCAGCGATCTCGCGGTCGACGCCTTCGCCAGTGCAGGGGTCGTACTCGATGGCGTAAATCTTGATGGGGTTGACATTGGCGGAAGAGTCTGAAGTGTATCCGACGAACTGTTGATGCGTTAGCTTCAAGAACGCCATGGTACAGAGCGGAGGAGACTTACCCTAGTTTGCGCGACTTCCTGGTTAACGGTGTCGGCGGTCCAGACGCCGATGTTGGCGTCTTCCATGCGGATGTAGGTTGGTGCCCCAGTGGTAGTGATTTGGGCGTTGCTCACGACGAGGTTGTACACGATGATCTCGCCGTCGACTTGAATGCCAGAGTACTCGACAAAGTCATTGACAACGATAGGGGCCATGACAAGGGGGTCAGGTGCTTTGCTGTGACTGGTTTAGACGGAAGGCCCAAGAGACGAGTTATCAGGTGTGACTTACAAGGTTCCCTGCTTGACGTTGGGGGCAACATCAGGTCGATTCGACAGAGGACAAGTAGGGTCGGTGGCGTTGCGCGGGACACACATGGGAAAGCCGGAGAAGGAAGTGATGCTCGGGTTGGCATCGTCGGCTGTAAAGTAGGGCTGAGCTTTGTACCCCACAGAGTAGATGCCGCGAGGGTCGTTGATGCGGATCGTGGGACCATTCTTCAACTTGATGCGGCCGTCATAGTTGACGCTCTCGACGTAGCCGGATGCACCGTTCAGTAGTGCTTGGGCAATGGAGACCTGGGCGGCGATGGCGACACCATTGACGACATTGCCGGTAACCTCGCAGTTATACCCAGTGTAGCCAGCGCTGCTAGCGACGAAGTCCTTGAAGCCAATAAAGGCGGCAGGATATGTTACCTGGAGGTTCTTGGGCACGGTGATGGAGTGGCCGTTGCACTTGATTATGCCCCCGGAGTTGAACTCCGTTGTGGAGGCAGACGCGCTGTGAGATCCATGTCAGTACTACTTTCGCGAACTCTTAGCCAACAGGCAGGAAACATGGAATTCTCACCCCTCGAAAGCACCGTTGATGTCGAACGGATAGTCTGCTACTTGTGCTTGAGCCCCAGTGAGTGAGACGGTTGCGCCGAACGCCGCACAGAAGAAAGACTTTGCTGAGAACATGATGAATATGCGTGTCAAGTCAACCGAGGGCTATGAGTGTGCGATGGTGTTAAAGGCGAGAGTGACGGAGAATAGGTTTTCTGTCAGAGCATCGTGATGAAGCTTGCATCTTATTAAGGCTTTCCGGACGGTCTGTAGGCATCGTGTTCCCGCGCTGTAGCTCCCGTGTGCCCAAAGCTTCGAGAAGAAATCGGGGAGAGGAGACCGAAGGGCTTGGCAAAACTAAGGAAAAAGGGTCTAGAACGTGGCTTTGTGAGGGATTGCGCCTCGACACATGGCTCCTTTGATCTCTCTCCACGAGGGCGAGGAAGGTAAGTGGGGGGACATCGGTCACCGAGGACCTGGACGGTGCGACTGGAGAAGAAAGGACAACTCGAGAACGCAGACTAGCGACTCTGCTTGTGCAGTTGATATGCAAGAGAAGCAATGCAGGCAGAATGCAATAAAGACCGTGATCATGTGGTGAAGGCGCGAGGCCGCGGTATGGTCTGGCTGGATGCCGGTCAATGCGCCCTCAATCAAGGATGTCACTTCAGGGCAGTAGTGCTATGCAGATCTCCACAATTGCCACACCGTAATGCACGGAGGTGATGATGGCTCCCGGTCCATGAGGAGCGCGGCTGAAGATCTGGTAAGATGACAAGATGAGAAGAAGATGGCTCGTTGGTTGAACGCTGCCATTCGACAGTGGAACGCCACGAGGCGCTTCTGGAAAGCCACTTGTTTACCATGTAAGAATTTGGCAAGGCGGATCAATAGGTTCTCGGCCAGCTGGTTGTCGATCCTCGATGTTAGAAGGCTGGTGACTGAAGGCCGGTGATGATGCTACCGAGAAGCCGTTCGGGGGCGGACACAACAGACAAAGACAGGGGAGAAAGAGGTGAAAGGACGTCGCGTCTTCTTTGAGACTCATCCGAAATGCTAATTCCCCTCGTATACTCAACGCTTGGCGTGAAACGAGGAGCGTTGGGGGCGCAGAGACATAACGACCTTCACCGGCTCGGGCTCGAGGATTCGGCCCTGGGGGCAAGGTACCGTTCGTGTGGCTTCGTGTGATTCTGGGCGTGCCCCGCTGTCCACGTTCCGGCAGTCTGGTACGTGGGGAACTTGGCTGGCTCACAAAGAAACTGCATAGAACGGCATCTGGGGGCAGGCAAACGAGCACAAAGCGCCGAAGGACGGGGTCTGACGGCCTGGCGGTCTGGTGCAGTTGCGCTTTTCGGAAGTTTTTCGACTGGTTAGCGGCGGCGAAGGAGACAGAAAGAGACTCTTCAACGACCAAGGCACACCCCGAGGGAAATGAGCCAATCACCTACCGGTGAAAATAAGCTTCATGAGTGGGGGCGCTAGCCCGACCCGCAGCGCCAAGGAATTTAAGCGAGACTAGCGAGCGTAGCAGTGGAGCCTGGCACCAGTCAGGAACGACTATCAGTCTTTGAGGGAAACATCGCACACGCCCTTTCCCTGCCAGCTTCCTCTGCTCCCTTTGCCGCGATGCTAGTTCCGGCACTCCCACGCGTTCCACGCATGGTCTTTTCCCTTCCTTCTCTTTTCCAGTTCCGGCGACACTCGAATATCCGCCGCCCCGACGGTTTCTTCTCTTTACCCCTGACTTTAGGCCGCCGCTGGGCTTCAGTCTCGAGACTCCAGACGAGGTGCATTGTCCGAACTTCCATTGTCCGTCCGATATTGAGATGTGCTTCATCGCAAACATCGGGCGAGCCTCGCCGAGGAGCCACGTTGTCGGATTGTGGCCTCACTCCCGCATCGCGATATGCAGCAACACGCATCTCTGTCAGAGTGGCGTACGATAGTCTGCTGAAATCATGGTCTAGCTCTTGGATATGCCCGCCTAGCTGACTGGCTCCCGCATCGCGTGCTGCGGAACCGCGTCTGGGCCATTCGACCAGCCTTCGCCCAGGCAGCTTCAGCGGCCAGATGCCAGACTTGTCAGCTCTAGACGATGGGCGACGAAATGTGCTTGTCATGACCGACATGGGGCTGGCCCGGACCAGGACATGGCTGTCAACCACGAGACGCGAAGATACTTGGCTGGGGTCGATCAGAGCCGGCCGAGCTGTCGCCGGGAACTATGTTGAGTCTTGCGAGCCAAAAAAGAACAGAAATTAACAGCTAGACGATCGCAGGTGATCCCGCTTTGTGGGCGCCGAGCCCACTACTTTATCGCAAAAGCATCGGATCCGATGCATTTCTTGTCACACGACATGGGAACCATTCACACGGGGGGGGGGCAACATCCCTGCTTGCGCGGTCCGACCCCTCTGGGCGGCGATGTTCCCATTTGCCGAACCCGATCCCTGGAAATTTTGCATGTCAGCTCCAACTCCCAAGCTTTCTCAGTGTCCATCTGATTGATGCGCATCGACAACCATGCGAACTGAGGCTATCGGTGCCTGCTGCTCGAGCCTGCACCGTGGTCCCAGAATAGCCTCGTGGGGCCATCTCTTGGTGATTTCTCACTGGCCCGTTTCAACTTTTTAGTGCCGCGCTATTGGATCCTCGCGTTGTTGTCAAAGGTCTGAGGCTGAACTCGCCACAACGGCCTGGAGAACAAGGAACCCAGACCCGTGGAGCTGCCACGCTAGGGGTTTTCTTTATGCGGTCCCCTCTTAGTGCCCAATCCCCAGCCTGCCCATAGTCCTCTCCTCCGGGGTCGAGACTGTGCATTGTGTTCGGCCGGCAATCATTTCTCGTAATCCCACACATCGGATGGCGAGCTGCGCGACTGTGGCGCCCTTCTTGGTGACCGTCTCATTGCTTCAAGGGCAGACCACGGGTTGAACTTGCAGGGCTTAGGTTGGAACGACATGCACAACCGTACCCTAGCCGACTCTGAGTGTCTCTCATCCACGAGGTCGCTGTCGGATCCGCGTCGAGGCATCCAATGACCTGCGCGTGTTTCCGACAAGCCCGCCCTTCCAGCTGAGCCGGTACGGGGCTGCTGGACCAAGACCCTGGTTGCTGATGTACCAGACTCCACCTCCGCATCACATCTTCAGACTAAGGACCTGCGTCTATCGAGTCATCCTTCGTACCGGGTTTTCTTTCTCCACGGCCGAAATGTCTGCCTCCCGGACCAAAACGAGGACAACGACGTGGCGCTACCGCCGTCGAACGTCGCGGTCCAGATTGGGGGACTGAGTGTTAGCCCGGTATGGCTCGCGACGCGTGCCTCGATGCCTTCCCATCTTGTAAGTCGTTGCCGATGATGAGCGGGTCATGGTAACGACCTTCTTGCTTGAATGGGCTAGACAAACCTCCGTGCGGTCGACATCTGCTCGACATCGCTGGATTTCCCTCCAGTGCTATTGCTGTCTTTGTGGCTTTTCACCGAGAGCCCGGCGTGGACCCTGTCGAATTGGCCTGGATCGCAGCGTCTCGCACCATGGGTCGACGGCTATGATCACTTGGACTGGTCACGGAGACGACGCATGTCGAAAGTTTTTAAATACTCTTGTTCTGTTCCCATCATCTGGAAACTTGCTCATCAGTCTCATCACACTCCTCCACTTCCAAGACTTGTCAGTTGCAAAGGCGTCGCCACCCGTCTTGGCCGGCACGTGTCACTTCATAGCTTTTCTTGGCCTCGGTCCTCGCCTTATCCCCTTCCACCCTCTCCAACATGGTCTCCCTTACCCTTCGCCAGTCCCTGGCTATCGTTGTCGCCCTTGCCTCGAACGCCCTCGCCAAAGATTGGGAGAGCCCCGAGTACAAGTGGCTCTACGAGTTCCCTCTTCCGATTCCCCCTCCCAAGACGGAGAAATTGTAAGTCTTAACATTTCTCGCTACCTAATTCTATCCGAATGTCCTCAATAGCTGACTTGTTGCTGTAGCCCTAATCAACCAATCATCAACCCCGTGACGGGAAAGAAGATTAGGTACTACGAGATCGAGATCAAGGAGTTTACGAGCCAAGTTTACCCCAACCTCGGACCCGCCAAGTTGGTCGGCTATGATGGCATCTCGCCCGGACCGACATTCCTCATGGAGCGTGGTGAGGAAGCAGTTGTCCGCTTTACCAATCACGCCAAGATGGCAAGCTCCGTCCATCTTCACGGCTCTCCTTCCGTAAGTGTTTCCCCAGTCTGCTGGGCATGAGATCATCCACTGACAAAATTACACAGCGCACGCCCTGGGACGGCTGGGCTGAAGACACCACCGGTGTTAATGAATACAAGGACTACTACTACCCCAACAATCAGAATGCGCGCACCCTCTGGTATCACGACCACGCCATCGACCACACTGCCGAGAACGCCTACTTCGGCCAAGCTGGTGCATATTTGCTCCATGATTCTGCTGAAGATAGCCTCGGTCTCCCGGCCGGGTACGGAGTCTACGATATTCCCCTCATCTTGTCTGCGAAGCAATACAACCAGGACGGCTCCCTGTACTCCCCTGTCAACGAGCAAACTAGTCTGTACGGGGATGTTATCCACGTCAACGGACAGCCATGGCCATACCTCAAGGTCGAGCCGCGCAAGTACCGCTTCCGTCTCCTTGACGCCGCCATCTCCCGCACTTTCCTACTCTACTTGGAGGATCTCAAGCAGAACAGAATCGACTTCGACGTCATCTCCTCTGATGCCGGTCTCCTCACGGGCCCTCAGAAGGTGAAGGAGCTCTACATTTCCATGGCCGAACGCTACGAGATCATCGTCGACTTCTCCAACCTCAAGGGCCAGAACGTCACCATGCGCAACACACGAGGCTTCGCCCCAGACATTGATTACCTTCACACCGACAAGGTCATGCGTTTCGTCGTGAGCGGCGACTCGGTCAGCGACAAGTCCGAGGTTCCCTCTGCCCTCCGCACGGTGCCTTTCCCCAAAGATAAGACGGGCGTCGACCAGCACTTCCTCTTCCACCGCCAAGGCAGCGACTGGCGCATTAACGGTGTCATCTTTGCCGATGTCAACAACCGCGTGCTTGCCAGGCCGAAGCGCGGCACCATCGAGGTCTGGGAGCTCGAGAACAGCTCCGGCGGCTGGAGCCACCCGATCCACATCCATCTTGTCGACTTCCGCGTCATCAAGCGCGTCAACGGCCGCGGCGGTGTGGTATTCCCGTACGAGTCCCAGGGTCTGAAGGATGTCGTCTGGGTTGGCCCCGGCGAAACCGTCACCGTCGAGGCGCACTACGCGCCCTGGCCCGGTGTGTACATGTTCCACTGCCACAACCTGATCCACGAAGACCACGAGATGATGGCCGCCTTCAACGTTTCTGTCCTCACGGACCTGGGCTACGACGAGACGCAGTTCGCGGATCCCATGGAAACCGAGTGGCGCGCTAAGAAGGAGGATGCCGCAGCGTATAGATACGATGCGATCAAGTCGCGCATCGAGTACATGGCCAAGTTCCAGCCTTACAACAGGCTTGACGAGGTCGAGAGCAAGTTGGATGCCTACTGGGCCACCAAGACCAACTCTCCGTCTGCGAGCTCGACTGCCTCGACGCTGGTTGTCAGCACCATCTCTTCGTCTTCCGCTGTCGGCGCGACAGCCAAGATCACGTCTACCGTCGCATCTGTCAGTTCGACCATCACTGCCAAGGCCACCACAACGAGCAAGCTGGACGACAGCAAGAAGTCGGACGATGACAAGAAGAAGACGTCTACCACCACCACTTCGTCGAAGAAGAAGCGTGGCCTGCGCTTCCGCGGGGTGAACATGGAGATGCCCAAGCGCACTGCCGCGCCCCAGGCTTGAGATCGATTGCTGCAACCTTTGGGGGTTTTTTTTTCTTTCCTCTCACGATTTCATGACACGATACACACTCCTTATAGACCATAGACATTTTTCTGAGCACATCTAGACTTTTCCTTATTGCATAGTTCGGGACGGAGGATACATGGCGATGTCTCGCGGTTTTTGTAGTTTCCATCACCGTTGTTTATTCAATACATTAACGGTTTGACACAATTTCATCCAGTGTTACTGAAGTAACGACCAACAATTGGGTGCTTTGAATCATGTTTTGTAAGTATCATCGCAACCTCCAGCAGGATGTGGGGACCTCGAGAAAAGACCAGAAGTAAGAAGAGGAACGACAAGTGAAGGGGTGTTGGATCATGAAGATGAGAGATGGGGGCACGAGGCAGCCTGGCAATCGTGGAGCTTCAAGTGCCATTGCCTTGATGAGATGCCATTGCGAAGAGGGTGTAAAGTCTAGCAAGACTATGCGCTCGGGAATCCTGCAGGGTGCTGCTGCACATTCCTTCCCTCATTGGTCGTCGACTGACCGACACCATCTCTGGCTAACGTTACGTTCCGATGATCTAAGACCAGCCATCTCACCAACATAGGACAGAGGTAGGCACCAGGACGGACCCCATGCAGCACAGTTCTTCCTGTGCGGTCCTTTTCTAGTGTTTACGCGTCACTAATCACTTCCTTCTGCATATGCGCCTTTACATCCTACGGGTGGCCGATTGGTCTGATCACTCTGATTAATGGGCGGGCTGCAGGGCAGTGCAGTGCCACCACGCGGAAAGACGAGGTGTGGAAGTGGCTCATTGGACCATTTACGCAAGGATTCTTTCTGGACGTTTCCTGTCCCGGAATGGCCCCCAAACCAAATGCCTTTAGACTTCCAGTCATGATACAGGAGATCTTTAAAGGGCACCCAATCCTCAATTCCACACTTGCCATTCCTAATCCAACTTTTCCAATGCTATGCCTTCTTTATCCTCTCGACTTACCTGACGAACCGAAAGAGATTACTTATATTTCCTGCTCACCTGGTGAAGATGTTTTTCCTGCCCCATTCTCCGACCTCGTCCTCTTGAGCCAGTGCAGACCCATCCGGAGGACTAGTCTATCCCGCCATTCTAGTGCACCAACATCAGGCCCACTTCGATTTCAACCCAGCATCCTGCTCAACGCTTTCTTTCGCTCCCTAAGGAAACTCCCAGTATCGGAATCGACGACCACCCTAGCTCTCGACTGAACAGGCTTCATCAACACCAGCTGGAAACAGCCGGTCGCACCTGTACTACCACGGGTATCTGACTAGAACCATTCTGTCAAGACAAGGCGGCTCGGATGCCTCGTCGGCCTCTGGGCGGACCATCGATGCCTAAACACCAGGCAGAATGAGGCACCACGAGGCGGATTCCAAAGGGAAAAGTGAGGCGGGAAAGTGAGGCGGGGAGGCTTCACACAGCGTCACTTTGCATGAGGCAGAAGCGCCGCTCACTCGTACCGGCATCACGCGAGTCCCTCGATTGCACCACGTCACCATCATCAACGCCCGTTGCCATCAACACGAGACCGACGAGAATAGTATACGCCGCGGTCCAATTTTTTTCGACTTCCATTTCGGCGCAGGAACAGATCATGTAACCCGGCCAATCCCTTTTCATTGCTTCTCCCCACTCCGCCCGACCACAGTTGGTCGGAGAGCGCCGGGCACCTTTCCATCGCCTCGGCCTGCTGCAGAATGCTGGCCATTTTCCCACACTCCAAAGATCGGAAGGATTGGGAAGAATGCTGGCGTTCTCATTTCCAACGCCAGGGGCGTGTGAAGAAGAGCTTGAAGCCAAGATCCAGCCCATCTCAAGGGACGCTGTTTTGGAGTGTTGCTGCGCTAACCGCCTATGCGGGTTTGAGAGTTATAGCCTCGCGATGCGCGTTTTATGTCTGGACCTAAAGAGCTTCTCGGGTCGCCTCGCCTCCTGGCTGTTCACCCAGCCGGCTCGAAGCCTTGTATCAAATCCCGGTACTCAGGCGTCTGCCGGCTACGGATTCCGCAATCTCCGCGAGACGTCGTTTCATTTTATTCTTGTCCCAAGCAGCTGAAGAATGTCAAACTCTCTTCTCGAGAGTCCCATGGAGTCGAAGGTCAAATGGTCCACGACTCTAACACACTTGACACGATCCTTGACCAGCAAGTATCACAAGCGTAATGCTGACTCAGTCCCGATCAAAATTTGGATCAAAGCCTCGATAGACCAGCTCTGCTCACGCTGTGCATATTCAACTAACCATTGCTAGACTCTCGTAGCGGTCGTTATATGCCTGCGGCGGGGTAAAAAGGCAAGCACACTAGCTCCGTGATGCTAACCGGAACCCTTGCGGCTATTGGATCAGTAGCTCTCAACCACTCGATACGGCCGCCGATTACCCACGCAGGCAATAGCTCTTGGCTACAGCGACATTGGCGATGCCGCCTCTCGACTTGCATACGTTACGGCGTCGCGTTGACCGATGGGGTGTCAAATCAGCTCGGTCGTTGGAAAGAACCTGGGCATGTTCATTGGCTCATCGGCTTTGATACATGGCATCAGCCCCAGGCGTTCTGGATCCGCACTCTCTTGACGAGCAGGGGCTGGAGTTGCACTTTGATAGTTCAGACTCGGAGCCGTCTTGCATGGAAATGGTTCGCGTGTTGCTCCATGTTGGGAGGGGTATTTATACCGAACAAATTGGCGTCCTCAGGAAGTCGGCATTTACACCATGGCCACCATTGCATCCGCGCATCCACTCTCCCACGAGAGACGGCTTGCGAGCTTCAGTATCGGCCCCAGCCGAAGACGCCGATCTAAAGTCCCTCACCACTTCTGCCTGAGGATCCTTAAGGATCATGGGCGCGCACGCCGAGGAATCGGCCTACAACGGGTACATGGACCGCCCCTGAAGATGAGATGAGCGCATGGGGCGACTGACATGGCGGCGTGCTGACTGAAGCAAACGTAGCCATTCATCGTCAAAGGCGTTGCACAGGTATTCGACAAAGGAACCAAAGAAGCAGCTCGCAAAGCGACGAACCTCCATGTACAAAAGCCTGCCCCCGTCCGAAGAACCGAGCGCCTACCGGGCTTCCTCCAACAGCGCCAACGTATCCAGACGCGAAGAACAAGACCGGGCGAGACTCGAGGCGGAGATGGAGAGGCTTACGAGCCAGTTCAACGGCAACTAGCTGCGAGGCCCCTTCACGATGGCGGGGAGCCGATATGGAACCCTTTTGCTGCCCCATCGCCACTGGCTGGTAGCGACTTGCAGGCGGGTTGACTGGGGCTTTTGCGCACGATCTTAAGCAATGGTTCTGGAGCAGGATACGGAGTAAAGGCGTTCAAGGAGGGAGTATCAATCTCGGCTGGATTGTTGTTACTCGGGGCTGGCTCTTTAAATACCACCAAGAGAGGCACTTGTGTGCTCATGTATGACAGCAGTAACTCGCCTCAGCAAATACCACGATTGGTTCTTACATTGGTCCTGCCCGCTCCTTTGCACCTCTCTCCGTGGTGTTGTGCTGGGTAACGTTACCTCACCGTATCATGAGGCTCCTTCGCGTTTTCTAGGTCAAAGTCCTTTGCCTTCCATTGGCACGGGCCTCTGTGAGCTTTGGGTGATCGGGGAACGCGGCGTGAAGCACGATGAGTGCCGGCTGCCTCCAGAACGCTAGGCGTGGCTGTCGGTGGAGGAAGGGCGTCGAGTTGGGGTCAAGCCAGAGCGCTTCGGAGGCGGTTCTTGCCCGAAGGACTGGGTGGTGTGGCTCCTTACCCGGTCGGGAGATCCTGCCGCCGCAAAGTGACATGTCCCACCCACCCCCGCCTCCTTCCACCCAAACTAGGCAAGCACATGTCACGCCCGGAAGAAGGAGCGGTAGAGAGCGACTTCCTGTGCCGGTTCTTTGCTCCCGAACATCCAAAACGCCCACCATCTTCAGCCATGACTATGACGATGGCGACGTGTCCCGGATCCCAACAAGCCGCCCCGGGAGCATTTTCACATCATCTGTCCGGAATCAGTCGTCGCTCAATGTGAGCCTGCACTCGTTGAAAGCCTGCGGCTACATGGTTTTTGTGACATCGACTGGGCGCATGACTGGACTTTACGATTCGACCAACGACCGGAAGATACCAGCACGATTTCTGCTGCGAAAAGCTGCTTTCAACACATCGCCGACCACGAGCATGCCGATTTAGACTGAGTACTAATAACAGAGCTTGATACTGCGGCTAGCGAGCCTCTCCTTTACTTTACACTTGCACGGCCTTCAAGAACGCCCGGCTCTCATTGCCCTGCGTCACCTTGGCCAGCGGCGTGAGATGGGCCTCTTCAGCCTCAGACCTTTCCTGCAGCTGGCGAATATACGCCTGCGCGACTCTGAGCCAGTTCGCCTTCTCTCCCCTGCTGGCGCCCTGTCCTTCCCACACCCAGACGGCCCGACCCGCATCGTCCAGCAAGAACACGTCCTGCCCATCAAAGTCCGAAAGGACCGCCTTGCTGCCGTCCTTGACGATGTCGAACCTGAGCTCGCCCGAAGCATCGCTTAGTCGGAAGAGCTTCTGGGGTCTCTCGCCGGCATGCGCCTTGGATGCTGACCGGACCGGTCTGGGGCATTGGAACCCGGACTGCGGCGTATCGTCGTTGCCCCCCAGAAGAGTCACAATGACACGGGACCTCGACTCTTCCTGCGC
Organism: Colletotrichum incanum; assembly: GCA_001625285.1. NCBI lineage: Eukaryota > Fungi > Ascomycota > Sordariomycetes > Glomerellales > Glomerellaceae > Colletotrichum > Colletotrichum incanum. The sequence goes on from LFIW01001989.1 coordinate 38,744, forward strand.
CAGGACCTCGACGTCGATGTGCTTCGCCAGTGTCATGTCGTTGACCACCTGCGCCGCCTTGGCCTTCTCCATCGGGCTGCAGCTCCTGCCCTGCCATTGCCAGATCTTGTCGCCCGTGTCCAGCACGAAGACATCGCTCTCGTCCAAGCTCTGCCACGTCGGCTCGACTTCGTGCACCACGACTCCGTTGGCGCCCACGGACGGGTTCTTGAAGATGCGCAGGAGAGTGAGAATCTCCTCCTTGGGCTCCTCGTCCTCGACATCACGGAATCCGGACTTGACGCCTCCCGAGCGGATCGAGATGCGAGGGAAGAGCTCCAAAAACTCATCGGATGGCGCCGACTGCAGCTCACGATGCTGCGTCGCAGCACCGTGCAGGAACTCATCGAGCTCTACCGTTTTGTACGCAGCGGTGCCAGCCTCGTCCTGCGAAGTGTGGGCGCCGAGCCAGAAGAAGATGTCGTGGCCTAGCTTCTCAGTCTCCTCCTTGCTGCCGACCTTGTACGAGTGGAGCACGATGTAGCTGTCGCCGTCCATGAACTGGCCGTACTTCTCTTTCGGCCACGGCTTGACCTCAAAATCTTCGATGCGCCAGACATGCAGTCCCGGTGACTGGCCGACACCGCCATCATTCCAAGCCGGCTCGGTAGCCGCGGACTTGTACTTCACCTGGTGGTCGATGTCCGTGCCAATGAGTTCGACATTGCTGTCCTTGATATCGTACTCCTTGAGGTGCACAAGACCTTGATTTGGCGCCATGATTTCGTTCAAGAGATGTCCAGGTAAAACCTCACAAAAGCCGTCTAGGTCGGTTACACAAAATGAGATGTCCGTCAAAGTTGCGAGAACAATCGGAGGTTGAAGATGATGGAGGAGACCAAGAAGAACGTTTCAACGTCATCGGACACGGACGTTCATGAAGTGGCTCAGCCAGTCACAGTGGAGCGTCGCTCGTCAGCTTGTGCGGGGATCAGCGAATTCGATTGGGCCGTTCTCGCAGCTTCCTTGCGGCTGTATCGCGAAGCCACACGAGATCCATCAATGAAGTACAACGCCCCACGAACGCCTCAACAATATCCATCAAGCCCCCCCCCCCCCCCCCCCCCCCCCCCCCCCCCCCCCCCCCCCCCCCAACAGACTCCGTACCGACTCCGGCTACTAGTGGGTACCCAATTGGAACAGACGTGCCGAGGCTCGCTGTGACGTAGAAGCTCACGCCCAGCTTCCCTTCCATCTCGATTTACTTTACTACCTTGGTTGCGCACCGGCGCAGAAAACCACCACCTCCACGGACGACCGAACCAACTCTTCCCACACGTACGATAGCTTCCTACCACTAGTCGGGCAACCCGCGCCAGGAACGGACCGCACGGGACTCAGGTCGGGACCATTGACTTCGTCTCCCTAGGAGCTGCAACGCAGAGAACCACAAAACACCACGATCAAATCGCCGGCACGTGAAACATCCCTTTCCCCCGGACTTCCCTTACTCCTCCTCCTCCTCTACCACCACCCAATACCCTCCTCTACCCTTCCGCGTCCTCCATCGCGAGAACCTCCTCTCTGGTCCCATTCCTCCTCTCCCTCCCTCCATCCTCCCTAATCGCGTTCCCGCCCCTCCACCCACACAATGGCGCCCTCAACCTCGGAAGCCGCCACGACCCTCAACGCCAAACTCCAAACCACTCTCCCGAACCCCATCGCCGACAAGATCCCGCACATTCCCGAGTCCAAGGATGAGCTGAAGGCCGACACCAAGGCCGCCGCCTCCGGCCTCGCCTCCCAGCTCCGCTCCCTCGCCGCCGGCGGTTTCGGCGGCGTCTGCGCCGTCGTCGTCGGCCACCCCTTCGACCTCGTCAAGGTCCGCCTGCAGACCGCCGACAAGGGCGTCTACTCCTCGGCCATTGACGTCGTCAAGAAGAGCATCGCCCGCGATGGCCTGCGGAGAGGCCTGTACGCCGGCGTCTCGGCGCCCTTGGTCGGTGTCACGCCCATGTGTAGGTTCCCCCTCCCCCTAGATTGCGCCGAGGGAACAAACCCAAGACTGACGCCAAACCCCTCCCGACCACAGTCGCCGTCTCCTTCTGGGGCTACGACGTAGGCAAAACCCTCGTTCGCTCCTCCTCATCCGACCCCTCGGCCCCCCTCTCCATCGCCCAGGTCTCGGCGGCGGGCTTCTTCTCCGCCGTGCCCATGACCGCCATCACCGCCCCCTTTGAGCGCGTCAAGGTCATCCTGCAGGTCCAGTCCCAGCGCCTGAAGCCTGGTGAGGCCCCCAAGTACGCCGGCGGCCTCGACGTCGTCCGCCAGCTCTACGCCGAGGGCGGCCTGCGTTCCGTCTTCCGCGGCAGCGCCGCCACCCTCGCCCGCGACGGTCCCGGAAGCGCCGCCTACTTCGCCGCCTACGAGTACATCAAGCGCCGCCTGACGCCCAAGGACCCCCTCACGGGCAAGCCGACCGGCGAGCTGAGCCTGCTCGCCATCACGGCCGCCGGCGCCGCCGCCGGCGTCGCCATGTGGATCCCCGTGTTCCCCGTCGACACCGTCAAGTCGCGCCTGCAGACCGCCGAGGGCAACGTCACGCTCGGCGGCGTCGTACGGGAGGTCTACGGTCGAGGCGGCGTCAAGGCCTTCTTCCCCGGCTTCGGGCCCGCGCTGGCAAGAGCCGTGCCGGCGAACGCGGCCACCTTTCTGGGTGTCGAGTTGGCGCACCAGGCCATGAACAAGGCTTTTGGCTAAATAGAGAGACGAGGGAAAAAAGAGAGGATGAAGGACGAGGCGGGCAGAAGAACGTAGTAGAATAAGCGAGTAGGAATGGATCGAAGGATACGACACTATACAACGGGCGTTTTGACGGAGGGCACTCGTAGAGGTTTTTTTTTTTTTTTTTTTTTTTTACCAACGTTGCACTTTCGTCAAGTTTCTTTCTTCCCTTCTGTTACGTCAGATCAAAATAGAAGCGCGGAGTCGACGTTACAGTCATCCTGAATCAGAAGCCTTGCTATGTACACATTACATGTAAAGATCGTGCCAGGCGCTTTTCTTTGTCATTGGCTATGCGATACATACATGTTTCATAAAAGTTGTGTCTGTGATTTGGAGAAGAGAAAAAAAAGACGGCCTCCCGCTGGTGCTTTTATCCCTCTTGTGGTATTATAAAAAAAAAAAAACTATGTCATGTGTTGAACCGCCCACAACTTTTTCTGTTCCCTGGTGTCGACCTCGCCATGCAAAAATATAGGGAAAAGTTGAGATGTTGTCCTTCGCCACCCAAATGTACTTCTGGTGCTGTTTCATATCTGTGTATGGTTGTGCTTGTGCCACTTTCGTGTTGTGCTGTGCTGTTCTGTATGCAATGTCGTAGGCTCATCAGGCTCTTGTCGTTATACCCGTTCCGCGTCGCAATGCATGCATACATCTCTCAGGCTGAGCTACGCACCTTAAGCGCGCTCGTTGACAGTCCACCGCCGCTTCGACGTCGTCATATCGCGCATAATCTCCGTCTCTCCCAGCGGGCGCGGCGCTCCCCAGAGACCGCCGTTACCGACTGTGCCCAGTTGAGGTATCTTATTCTCCTCGTCGGTGCCGTCGCTCGAGGTAGGTCGAGAGATCTCCTGTAATCTATGAGGAACCTTTGCGGGGCCGCCGAACTGCGGCTCCTTCCTCTCCGGCGTAGGAGGCTTAACAATCTCCTGTCCGGGCTTGGAGAGAGCGGCCAGCTTCTTACGATGGTCAAAGTCTGGGAAAATGTCGTCCTCCTCGTCCTCCTCTTCCGTCTCCTTCTGTGGCGTGATTGGTGACCACAGCCCAACAGAGAGTGTCGGTGAAGGTTTCGTGAAGCTCGTGGCGCCACTTCCAACCGTGATTCCAGTCGTGTTCAGCGCCGGGGTCCTAGGCAGAGAATATGTGTTGTGCGAAGTGCGGCGCATGCTGCCCAGGCTCGCGTTCGCCGAGTTGCTTCGACTGCCCGGGAAAGCAAACGAATCGGGGTTAAAAGTGATCGGGCTGGGCGTGTAAGAGCTCACAGTCGAAACGCGACCCCGCGGGTGCGATTGGCCGTTTTGTGAGTGGTTCGAGGCCGTAGACGGGGCTCTAGATAAGTTGTGGGTGGCGGACGCAGGTTGCCGCAGGTGATCGGTATTCGCAAACATCTTCAGGTCGTAGTAGTGGTGAACGGGAACCAAGCCTTTCGTGCCAGACATCGGGTCCACGTCTACTTCAGACATGGGAGTATCCAGCCCCGAGGGCTCGGAGTCACGACCGGGCTTTCGGGCGGCTACCGTCAAGGAAGCCATCGCCACATCCATAAGGACCGGCTGGTGGGTGATGGCACCGATCAAAGCGTTGCATCCCGCACCATGAGAAACGAGAATAACCACCGGTTCGACATCATCGTCGTCCTCGTCGTCAATAGCACATTCGGTGTCACCGTTCCGAGCCGGCCTGACAGTCTTGGTGACCATCTCAGCGGGACGCTCGGCCGTGGTGTACCAGTCTACCAATTTCTGAACGCCCTTCCTGAAGCGGTGGTGCATGGCCGTCCACTCCTCGCCATACTTGCCGCCATCACCCCAGTCCAGAGGCTCCCTCATCGAGTCCCACTGGTAGTCAACACAAACGCAAGCATCCCGCGCGTGCGCCACATAGCCGTCGGGTATCTTGGAACTCGATGAAATGGCGTAGTTGGGACTTGGGGCGACATATCCGTCGTTGGGGTTTGCGGGCTCTGGCAGCGCAAAGCGGACTCGCTGGCTCGAGGAACTAGCTGTGCTATCCGCGCGGCTTCGCGGCAGAGCGCCGGCCATGGAGGAAACGCTATCGAGACCAAGAATGGACGGCGAGTCCGAGTCGATCGAGCCGGACCGCTCGGGAGCTGCTCTAAACTTGGGGCTGTTCCAGAGTTGACTCTGAGCTTGACCAACAGAGTTGGCATGGTGGTGGGAATGCTCGACGACTTGGTCATGAGCACTAATGTGCTCCCGCCGCAGAAGATCTGCCTTTGCACCGGCCAGCATCATGGCAGAGCCAGGCGGTGGTGTAATCATCTCAAAGTATTCGGGGGATAGCCACTCGCCAAGGAACGCATCCAGCCGCAGAGTGGCCTTTTTGACTTTCTTCTTAGAGGGCTCATGTTTGTTGTGGTTCGTATCGGCGGGCAACGGATCGACTTCCTCGGATACGGAAGCCGGAAGAATGAAGGGTGAGGCGGAAGGGTTCGCGCTGGGCGAGGGCATCGGGTACGAGGGAGTGCCGGCGGGAGGCGCCTGGGCCAGACCAGCGCTGATGGCGACAGATGTTTGGACGCATCGCAAGAACGGGGAGCTGTGGAGGACGACCTTGAACTTGCGGCGTTTCCTCTGGGAGTCGGCGGAGCCGTTGCGACCGTTGGAGAGCTTCGGGTCTGCGATCCCATCGGCTTCAGCCTGTCGGAGGATATTCGCGATGCGGATTCCGAGAGCCTTTGCTTGTTGCCAGCCGCCGTAGGTCAAAGGAGGGTCGTAAGGAGTTGGAGAAGTGAGATGCCACTTTTTGTCGGCGGCGTCCAGACGAGCGCCGTGCCTGTAGTTTTTGTCAGCCTCCCATGACCTTGAACAGGTGGGGAAAGAAGCCGGCCTACCTGACCACGAAAATGTACGCGGGCGGACGCCCCATATTGTCGGCGAGGCGGGTGAGAATGCAGATGCCCACTCAGAGTGCGTACGGAGACAGGCTTGGAGGTGTTCGGTGGAAGACCAACAGCGTGCGTGACACGTCTAGTAACGAAAGAAAACAGACGGAGGGTCGAAAAATGACGGTCGGAAATGCGGCTAGAGACCTCAGCAAGCCCAGAGGATCGGATGGCTTGGGCAGGCGAAATAAGCTTCGGCCGGCGGCGGAGGACCACGATAGCGCGAAGGGGCGAGGAAGGGCCAGGGCCGTCAGTGAGGCGCCTGCGGGTTTAATGATTTGATGGGCTCCGCGTGAGGCACGCTCGGATTCGAGCACGCCGTTTTTTTTTTCGGTGTTGGAGTTCGAACAGTTGGGAAAAGGTTTGAGTAATCAGAAAAAGACAAGTCGAGGTAGAAGCAGAGGTCGAGGCAGAGGCAGCGAGAGGCAGCGAAAGGCAAGCGACGAAGGGAACGGGTTTCCAGAAATTCTGCCGCGAGTTTTGCGTCGGCCATCCGGTGTCTGGTGCCCCTCTCCGACCAGTTGACACCGACCTCGCAAGCGCTAAGAGACTGGGACTGGATGGAGACCGTTGGACCAAGATTCAGGGTCGGTCAGCGGCCGGTGGAGACCGAGATGTCGTGGGGAATTAGAGTATTTCGGCTGCAGACTGACTGAAGTCAGTGTACGGATAACTCGAGGATATTATCTATAAATTACGGTCTCATCCCACAGGCCAGAGCAGGGTCCTGTCTAGGTTTGTTTGGCCCAGGCGTAGGTCGCAGTTCGCAGGTCGCACGCAGGTTGCAGGTCGCAGAACAAACAAAAGAAACACCAAGGTACCAAGCGCTGTCGCAGTTGCGCTCTGCCGGTGTGGCTAGTGGGATGGACAGGACTACTCTCTCCCGGGTGCAGCGCGCAGCAGCGAAGCGGTGCAACCATGTTTTGCTTTATTTGCTGCAAAATGGTCACATATGATGATGCAAGGACAGGGGGCGTGCCAGACACGACAAGTTTGGTTCAGTTTGATGTGCTGTTTGGACGAGGCCCCCGACGATTGAGACCCTTCCATCCAGGCCAGAAGCAAGCAAGGGTTTGGGCGGTGGGCCAATGGTGGTGTGGTGTTGCCGAATGTGTCAACGAGGGGTTGCAGAGGAGGCTTCGGCGAGTGACAGGCTGGGTAGACACCGGAGGGAGGGGAAATATGCCCCATCGAGGGGTATACGCCAGGCGCGTCAACCGTTGGAGGTGCTTCTTCGGTCTTGTCCAGGTGAGGTAGTCCCGCTCTGCGTCTACCGCCGCTGCCTGCCGTTGGCATTGCCTCTTTCTATCTCTTCTGCGCATGTGATTGTCCCGCTCTCGGTTTTTAGCGCCAAACGTCATGCTGGCACGTGGGGAGGAGTAGAGAGGAAAAATTGGACGAGATAATGACCGAAAATGCCAGGTGCTGAGGTTTTGCGAAATAAGCTTAAGTAATCAAACTTCAACGGCCCAAAACCCCCTCTCATCGACGCTTCGGCTCGGCTTTGAGGGCTCACCTCGAGCTCTGAGCATTCCTCCCGTTTATCTCCAACTGCTTTTGTCCAGTCGAACCATTCTCTAATGGTCAATTGTAATTATGAACACAGTGTCAGATGCAACGAACCCTTTCCGGCGTCCTCAGACCTGCGGGGGAGAATTTGTGGCTGGAATCACACGATGTTGACGCAAGTCATCCAGTCGATCAGTGTCAGCGACCTACACCGTACGCGGCGGCAAAGACGGCCGGGAACTCACTCAATTCGGATTTGAATCCTCCGAGGTCTTAGGTTCTGCTTAGTCGGATCCAGGGCCCGTCTATCTCGGCTCCTCCACCCGCGGACCCTTGGCTGCGTCCATCGACTAAGGGACCAACTTCACCAGCCACACAGCTCAGCGGGATGGGCTAGTCCCAAACGAGATAGCATGGTTCGTGCAAAGCCACATGCCCCCCCGGACGGCTGCGGATAACTTGGAGGGATGGGACCCAAACCCCTCCCTCCACAACCCCACAGTTACCATACAGTATTAGCATTCAGAGTCATTCGGCGTCGCCCTCCACGTATAATATCGTGAACACTATTGCCATTCCTTCGGTTTACCTTTCCTTTTCTTCCCGTACTATCAAGCTGTCAAAGCACATACTGCGCGTCTTAATTTGCGCCTAGGGTTACACATCAATCTAGACACCTTGTGGGTATTAAAATAAAACAAGCGCACAAGCACAGAATGGCGACAGCCCCAGAGGACAACCAAGTCCCGGTCGTCTCGGAGGACCTCAAGTCCCGTCTCAAGGACTCATACGACATCATCGCCCCAACCTACAATGACTGGACCATCCAGCAGTCGGGATTCCGTATCGAGTATCTCGAAAAGCTCATGGAGAGGCTCCTCACCGCGAAGCCGCTGTCCGGCCAAATGTCACTCGTCCTTGAGCTGGGCTGTGGCTGCGGCCTCCCTGTCACCGAGAGGCTACTGACAGTTCCGGACGTCTTCGTCACCGCCAATGACCTGTCGAGCACCCAGATCAACCTGGCTAGGGAAAACCTCGCCAAGCACGGCACCGACCGCGTCACCTTCGTTGAGGGTGACATGATGAGCCTCGAGTTCTCCGAGGGCTCCTTTGACGCCATCGTCGGCATGTACAGTATCATCCACCTGCCCCGCGACGAGCAGACAGAAATGATTCGTCGCGTCGCAAAGTGGTTGAAGCCCGGCGGCCTGCTACTCGTCAACTTTGCCGCCGAAGATATGCCCGGTGTCGTCATGGAGAAATGGCTCCATGACAAGGGCTGGATGTACTGGAGCGGCTGGGGGACCGAGGGTACTCTGAACCAAATCAAGGAGGCCGGGCTGGAGGTCATCCTGAAAGACGAGATCAACGACAAGGTGGACGCCAAATTCCTATGGGTTCTGGCGAGGAAATAGACATCGGCAAACGGTCACCTTAAAATTGATCTCGAGAGCTCAGCACAGGTGCCTTGAATCAAGGCTTCGAACAACCTGAAGGCGATGGGGAGGGAATGAAGTTGTGCAGGGTTGGTCGGAAGTACAAGGTACTTTACTTAAGCGCAGGTGGAGATCTATCCGATTATCATGTAACTTGAGGTACCTTGCGGTTTCTCAGTGTCGGGCACGACCGTAAATGCAAGCAAACAGAGATCCATGATTATTCGGTTTGAGTCCCATATAGTAGGATGCGCCACCTTGATATTAATTTTACTCGAAGGTGAGTTGCACTGGACCAAAAGGTAAAACACATGTCTTGGGAGAAGAACGGGAACCGGCAAGACTGCATTTCCATTCATCGAGGGTCAGTAGTCCGTGCGCACCACGGCCAGCGGGCTGACTAAACGTTTGTTAGGATGAAGCTCTAGGGCGTTCCCCCTTACCAAGCCGAACTGTCATCAACATCCTTCAATTCGACGCGATCTCTTCGTCTGCCTTGCCGCGCCCTGTAAAACCTTGTAATCTTCTTTTCTTTTTCGTAACTTTCGAATCGCAACCCGACGCCATCATGAAGCTTCCACGCCTCCTACAATTGCCGGTTATTCTGGCCGCCGCGACGCTCGCCCCGGCGGTGCTGACCGAACACACGAGCAACTGGGCCGTCCTCGTCTGCACATCGCGATTCTGGTTCAACTACCGCCACCTAGCCAATGTGCTCTCCATCTACCGCACTGTCAAGCGCCTCGGTATCCCCGACTCGCAGATCATCCTTATGCTGCCTGACGACATGGCCTGCAACCCGCGCAACGCTTTCCCTGGGACCGTTTACAGTAACTCAGACCGTGCTGTCGATCTGTACGGCGACAACATCGAGGTGGACTACCGTGGCTACGAAGTCACCGTCGAAAACTTCATTCGACTCTTGACCGACCGCGTCGGCGACGAGATGCCTCGCAGCAAGCGCCTTTTGACCGACGACCGAAGCAACATCCTTGTATATATGACGGGCCACGGCGGAAACGAATTCCTAAAGTTCCAGGACGCCGAGGAGATTGGCGCGTTTGATCTTGCGGATGCGTTCGAGCAGATGTGGGAAAAGAAGAGGTAGGACAATAGGACCGCTGTGTTGTTGCGACGGAAGCTGACTGCTTAGATACCACGAGATTCTCTTCATGATCGACACCTGCCAAGCGAACACGATGTACAGCAAGCTCTACTCCCCCAACATCATCGCGACCGGCTCCTCGGAGCTCGACCAATCGTCCTACTCCCACCACGCTGACAACGATGTCGGCGTCGCCGTCATCGACCGGTATACATACTACAACCTCGAGTTCCTTGAGTCGCAAGTCCAGGATCTGAGCTCCAAGAAGACGGTTGGCGAGCTGTTTGACAGCTACACCTATGAAAAGATCCATTCCCACGCGGGCGTACGCTACGACCTGTTCCCCGGCGGCGCCGACGCCGCGCGCAGCCGTCGCATTACCGACTTCTTCGGCAACGTGCAGAATGTCGAGGTCGACGGGGCCAAGAACATGGTCCTCGACGAGGAGTTGTTGGAGCTGAGCCAGAAGATTGCTGCACTGAAGCGGCGGGCCGAGGAGGCTGATGCCGCGGCGAAGAATGCGTCGTTGACTAACAAGGCCAAGGTCCAGACGCCGAATGCGAAAGCCCAAGCCAAGAGGGTGAAGATGGCCAAGCTTTTGACGAACGACAATTGGTGGGAGAAGAAGATTGTTGGTGCCACCGCTTTGGCTGCATGCGCCCTTCTGTGGGCATTGGGGTCGTACCTCGAGACCCCGAAGAAGGCGGAAGACGAGACTAAGAAGACGACCGGTCAAAATGGCCATGTCACAGTGAAGGCATAATCGTCTTTTCTCACTCTTCGTACCTTTTGTGTCTTCGTTTGACTTGTATGATTTTGCATTCAGCATGGCGTTTGGTGGGCCAGGGAAGGGAGTACCTACCGTACTATGGTATGCGCCTCGTCTATTAGCGACGTTGAGGACTGAGTAGTTTGCATTTGACCGAAAAAATATCAGCATTCGTGTTTTTGAATAGTCATTTTAATCGCCATATGACAATAGACTTGTCATGATGTCACCATAATGCTCGTGAAGATGTGGTCTTCACATTTACCCGGAGTATTTCCAGTCGGGTATCTCTGGGTCTCTCTCACCTTTCGCTCACCGAGCTTTTCACCGAGGATTTCACTCTCAAAAATCTTACCCGTTGTGTCAAACCAATGCGTTTGACCACAGCACATCGCCTCCAGCGTATACTTCATGGAGATCCGTAAGCATCCTAGAGTCTGTGAAAATGGATAAATCAAAGGTCAGTGTAGTAGCTCCCCCGACATGTCTTATTTACGGCGCTCCTTCCCTGTCGGCCCTTAGTCCTGCACACCTGCGATGCGCGTTGGTCTCCTCCACCTGCCCGTAGCCGCTTGTAAGTGACAGATGAGTGAGGTGCAGTCTCGTATCATAACATCTGAATCAGACAACTCATCTCATACTCATCACTGCATCACATCTTGACTCCATCATGCGCTCATCTGTCTTTCGGCATGAGATTCACCTCCTCTGTTGAGCATGTCATGGATGGGACTCGCCGTCTACTTTGACGCTGCTATTGTGAAAGCTTCACACAGCACAGGGTTTTTCATCTTTTACGTATACCTTAAAATAACTAAAGGCAGACGTCATGGATGACTTCCAAGCCCTCGCAAAAGCCCTAGACCCAAACTTCTCAACCTATGATGAACCGCTGACACACAAATCGGGCTTTCAGATCCCACCCCTCAAGACACTCACCCTCAAATCCCGACCCCTGACGAGCCACGCACTCACCTTCTCCTGTGACGCCGAGCTCGCCGTCGCCGCCGACGACTCGATCCACGTCTTCCTCCCCGAGTTCCCGACTCCAGAGGAGCCCACATCAACGACCACAACTACCAAGCCCTCCTCCGCTCCCAAGGACCATGGCGCCCTTGAAGTGGCAGAGAAGGACACCGCGGGCGTAGCGGCTGCCGCGGCCGTCGTTGATGCCCAGAACGGCAGCAAGACGTCCCGCCAACAGTTCTATACCTACATTCTCCGCATCCCGACTTCCCGAAAACCCGACCCCCGCATGAACGCCGCGCTCTTCGCCGCGCAGGGCCTCATCGCGCCCACGTACGACGACGATTATGCCACGTCTGCGGGCGGCGTCGCAGAGGATCTATCCTCGGCCTTTGAGGGCGTCGGCTCGGGCACCGTCACGGGATACGGCGCTTCGCTGAACCAGGTGGTCGCGATCGAGTGGTCCCCCGCGGGGTTGGGCCGGAACCTGCGTGCCGTGCTGGCGGTGATGCTGACAAGCGGCGCGCTGCTTGTATTTGGCGAGGGCGGCGGCGGCGGCGGTATGGTGGATCTCGGGGCGCGGATGAGGAACTTCAGGGACTGGAGGATTCTCTGGGGCGTCGGGGCGAATCTACCACTTCCTGATTCCGGGAGCGAGGACGGGGCGTATCTTCCAAAGGACAAGGTGCGGTCGTTTTCGTGGGCCAAGTATCTGGGTCCTGGACAAGCGTTGGTGGCATACGCGACGGATCAGGAGGAAGTCGTCGTACTTAGTGTGCAGTACTACATCCCGAAGCAGGTCGATGATGATTCGGATGCCTGGTCGCATGTTTGGGAGGTCGAGGAGCTTGCGAGGTTTGACGCAAGAGGGCCACATCCAAGTACAAATGTGAGTGTTTCCTTACGAATTTCCCGGAGCTTGAAAGTAGCTAACGGCAACTAGATCATGGACCCCGATTACATCCCTTCTACTTCAGCATTCTCCCTGAAATGGAGCCCTTGGCTTCACTCCGACGGCTCAAGGACCGCCGTCCTGGCATACTGCGCCAGAAACTACGTCGGTTTCCGCAGGTTTACGATACCCAGCGACTGGGCGCGGGGCGTGGGCGTCGAGATCGCCGTGGAGGAAGCGGACCTCACCGGCATCTGTACAAACCTCCTGTCCGACGCATTCGTGGAGTGGGAGGAAGCCATCTGGGATCGCGACGGGGCGAAGGTCTGCCGAGGCGTCATCGCGTCTCCGTTCAAGACTCTGCCCTTTCAGGTCGCGCTCAACGGGCCGGAGGGTATGGCCAAGGAGTCTCATGCCACGAGTGTTTGCAACACGACGTTTCCTGAAGACACAACTTCACTCGATGCAACGAACCCTATCACAAGTGAGTATCAAACCAATCGCTTTCAGCAGTCTGCCCGCGCTAACAAGTCCCCGGCTAGGCCTCATGATCCATCCCCCCGACTTATCGAAACAAAGCAAGGCACCCACCTACTCCCTCATCCGCCTCTCCGCCACGGCGACAAATGACAACTGGTTCCAGCAAAGCACAGGGGACCCCTCTTCTCCCTCCGTCATTGAGGCCCTCCCCAAGTGGGCCGAGGCAATCTCCTCGACCGTCAAGCTCTCCGTCCCCGTCGCCATGCTCAGCCGCGGTGTGGGAGCAGTGGGAGGAGACGCCGAGTCTGTCGCTTCGGTCGAGGATTCTGACTCGGACGACGACGACTTCGATCTCCCCGAGGACGCAGGCGAGCAGATTCACCCGCACCGAGTGCGCATGTGGGGCATGGCCATGTCGCCCGCAGGCGGCATGAGCGCCGTGCTCGTCTCGCAGCACAGCACGCAGAAGCCGGAGAAATCTGTCAAGACCAAGGTCATGTTTGGCGGACGGTCTAGTGCGGTGGCGACGCTGCCTCCGTTGGGCGATGAGATGGAGGTTGATGTGGATGCAAGTGCCGGCGGGGGGAGGAACGAGGGATTCTGGGCGAGGCAGAGTACCGAGGCTAAGATGTGGGATTGGATGTATGCCGGCGGTCCCGCCGTTCCTGGGACGCTGGGGTCTGGTGAAGGGGCGAGGGCCGGGGACGTCTCATTGAGGAAGAGGTTTGAGGAGGTCAAGACGAAGCAGCGGTGCGTCTTTTGTCAGACTTCTTTGAAGGATGAGGGGAAGGAGACGTTTTGCGAGAAGGGACACATCTTTGGTGAGTTTTTGATTTCCCTCTTCGTTCCTGTCTTTACTTGTCTCCTTGCCTGGAACACTGGCCCGCTAACTTCCAACAGCTACTTGTGCGGCGACTGGTCTCGCCATCCTCGCACCTGGCATTTCAAGGGCGTGTGCTGTCTGCGGTCTCCGTTGCCTCGTTGCGAAGGAGGTCGTTAAGATTGCGCAGGAGCATCTGGGCCCTGATACCAAGGTCGAGGCTTCGGAGGAGATGTGCGGTGGATGCGGTGGCAAGTTTGTGGTGTGAGTGGTGATTCGATGTAGAAGTGAAGATGATGCTGCAGAGTTTGGAAAATATCTGCAAAGCGGATAGCATGAATGCAGTAAACACACTTTGGTCTTGCCTTGTCTGGAGATTACGGCCTACATAGGAGTTCTCTGACTCAAGCTGTGACGTGTAACTTGGGCTATTCATTGTGTGACAAGATATTGCCCATTACTTCCTTAAGCTTATCATATCTGCTGAATCATCTTTCGAGACGTAATAAAAAGCCTGTTCTTGCTGTATGTGGGCACATCATAATTACAACATGTGATATTTGTGTGTTTGCAGTGAGCGTTGATTCATGAGTGGCCGAGTCTACCATGCGTGTCTACCTAGCCCAGCTGACAAATTTGTTTGCGTTCTGTTCCTGATACGTTCTTCCACCTGATTTCCAGGTTTGCGTACGATTTGCCCAAGTCCCCGTAATGCACTTGAGTGGATTACTCGGCATATCCTGAGCTAGTAGTTGCCAATGCCGGGCGTCTTATGCCAATCACCCTGGTAGCAACCAATGGCACCATCGTAGACCCAGATGCCCTCGGCTGGAGAGCGAGAAAGAGAGAGAAAGTCAGCAAAGTCTTATAGACAAGGCGAGAATAAGGGATGTGAGATCAACTTACAGAGATTGATCTCTCTGACGAGGGGCTTCTTTTTCTTGGAGTAGCACAGGCACTCCATGAGAACGGGATCGGTCTTCTTGAGCTTGCAGCCCTTGCAGTCGAAGTCGCCGCTGTTATAGAGTGTAGAATATCAGTATATTTGTCTCGGGTAGGATTAAGAAGAGTGAAGAGAAATGAGTGAATGGGTCAGGGAACTTACTACTTGGCCCAGACGAGGTTGCCGTCGAAGTTGCCAAGGCAGTTTCCCAGGTTGAGCTTGGTGAGAGTCTTCTTGCCTGCATTGTCCTTGCACTCCGCAGTGAGCTCCCATATGTTGGCAATGCCGAGGCCGATGATCGAGCGTGTATTTCCTTCGTTGAGGTTGAAGTTCTTGCACGACTTCTGGATGCACTCGGACTCGAGCGGGCAGTTGCGGGCCGAAGCCAGGGTGGCGACGAGCGAGAGGGCGGCGGTGATGCTGAAGACCTTCATGGCCGCGGTTCAGTTGCAGTTGACCGGGTGGAGTGATAAAGATTGGAAAAGGCAAAGCTTGAAGGGATCTGAGGGAGGGAGAGTAAACTTTTCTGCAGGAGAGGTGAAGAAGAAGAAAGGATGAGTTCCTGTAGAATGGGCTAGGTTTAAGTACTGGAAAAATGAATACTGGAACAGCCTCACAACGACCTTCACGTGACCTGGTGGTGAGTCTTGTGATGATTTTATCAGATGAGGCAGGAGCGAGCTGCAAAGAAAGGAAGGAGTGGCCGGTGTGTTCGAAGATGTTCCTCGACTGCTCAGAGCTGGGCGAGTATTCCACGGATCTGATTAGCTCTTCAGGAGAAACTAAGCAGATTCCACGGCATGCCATTGAGTTTACTATTTGCTTGATGTGAAGTATTACAAGATAAGGTGCGAGTTTCTCTTCTGAGTTGCACCACTGCTCGAACACCACAAAGTCTAGACCGCTGAAGACGCTGGATCCTGTGCACTTGTTCCTACTGGCAGTACATCAACCAAGAGCTAAGAGAGTAAACAAAGAAAAGCTGCCGGTATGACCTCGACTTTCTTTCGCTAGTAGAAAAGCACGGGCTCAATTATATGCTTCATTCGTAATCGCCTTTGCTGTTGTTGTTGTTGTTGTAGAGCATGTATGCGCAGCTGTTGTGCATTACAAGCTACCTCAAAGCGATACAAGTCAAAGCCGCGGTTATGCAGGGATGAGATGTTTAAGCATATTTGGGGTTACAAATCTTTATTTTGCAGAAATGAGAGTATTCATTACTCCGTCTTCATGGGGAAGTCAACTCCATACTGCCATCCCGTTGAAAGACCTCCGTCTACCCATGTTGGGTCTGTGGTTGGGTTTTGTACATGCGTCTATAAGCTGGCGAATGCGATCAATGAGACAAACAACCTTCGTTTACGATGCCGAAACTCTACGAGGACTGCTCGTAAAATGGTTCTCTGAATCAAACTTCCGCTTCAGCTTCAACAACCTCTTCGAGTTGTTCGCGAACTCCTCCTTTACACCCACTTCAGTACCAAAATAGTTGCTGTACTGCCTCACGCCACCACTCTAGCCCGTGTGATTCCGCTCTTTGATCTCATGCATGACTTCGTTGTTCCAGCTTCTCGTCATCATATCCCTAGCCGGGTCCATCCAACGACTCGCCCACAGGTAGTCGCGATACGCTTTGCGGTTCAAGTAGGCAGTCGCTTCAAATGGAACATTGTTCACTTTGTCCCTGTTGTGTTTCTCCACAGCAGCTAGGGGGCTGGCCCGCATGAGATTTTCCTGTGTCATCTCCTTGTGAACCCCAGTGTAGAATACATTGGCCAGCTCTTTCCATTAGGACAACTCGAATGGCGCCGTGAGGTTCGTGCCTCACGTCAACAGTCTCGCGCCAGGACGAAAGAGCCGGTCGACCAGCGTATTCACTACAAGAAAATCCATCTCGCTCGCTATGTTCACCACATCCTCTTTTCGATGAGTTCCTGGCTTTTCAGTTGAGCCCTTTCTTATGTAGAACGATGGAAATGCTATCGCCAACTCCCTGAGCAGCTGGAATGAGTTGAGTAAAAGGGCTTCTCGATCTCCTTGTGGCGGCGAGACATACAAAAGGCCTCAAATACCATAAACATACGGAAACCATTACCCAACATGCCAAAAAGCGTGTATTCCTCCGATAAGCCCGCGGCAGTTAATGACCTGCGCTTCGCCAAGACTCACGTTCGACCCCGCAGTAGCAACACTAATAAATAAGCCAGAAAGGCCCAAATAGGTTGCCAACCAGCGTCAGGTACCACCCCCAAAGTCTAATAGATGTGCCAAGCAAGACGAGAAACACGATAGGACCAAGGGCGGAGTAACCCTGCGAACTCGCGTTGTTACATTGCAATTAGTCCCCTCAATTGGAGGAAAATTGGCCCCTATGCGCACCAAGGAGCATTTACCCATCGCCTACGAGCCTCCCCCCGCTCAACGTACATGTAATGAGTGCAGCTTCGCCGTGCCGAGGCCGAGTGGCCTCATTCATATATCCGCTCTGCGGATGTATTGAGATGTCATCGATCTCTGCCCCTGGTTGGAAAGGCGGGGCTGGTCGGTCTGGTCGTTTAAATAATCGTTGAGCCCCTTGAGCACCAATGATGGTTTATCTACGGCCGACCAAGTAACCGAGTCACAATGAAGGCTGTGTCGAGCTGGGCGCTAATATCGTGTACCAGCCTCGCTCTGAGCGAGGCTCGGTCATTATGGTCATCGGTTCCTGCGACGTACGGAGACACGAGCGCGGACACGTACTTGCTCAAGGCCGGTTATCCCATTGGCAATGGTAAACTCGGGGGTGAGTCTGAACACTCTGAATATCCGGTTGTTGTAACTCACCACTGCCAGCCATCCCGTTTGGCCCACCTCATGCGGAAAAGGTTAACCTGAATATTGACTCTCTATGGGCTGGCGGTCCATTCGAAGCTTTGGTGAGTCCTTATCACCATTAAAGAGGCGAGTTCAAGCTGAAGATGAGTCTCCCAGAACTACACAGGCGGCAATCCCACAGAGACCAAATACCAGGCCCTGCCCGAGATTCGCTCAACCATCTTTGAAAATGGCACCGGGGGTAAGACGTTTCTCGAACCAAGAATCACAAGACCCGATCTAAACCTCCAACAGATGTCTCTCCCCTCCTCGGCTCGGGGCAATACTACGGCGGAAACCGCGTCCTGGCAAACCTGACAGTCGCCATCGACGGCGTGGCTAACTACACCTCCTACAAGCGCACCCTCGACCTCGCAACGGGAATCCACACAACAACCTTCACCGCAAACAGTGCAACCTACGAGATCACCCAGCTCTGCTCGTACCCGGACCAGGTCTGCGTGTACCACATCGCCTCGGACGCGACCCTCCCGAACATCAAGCTCGGCTACGAGAACCATCTGGTCGCCAACGACACCTTCGACGTCAGCTGCGCCGAGGACAACGTCCGCTTCACTGGCGTCACGCAGCTCGGCCCGCCCGAGGGCATGAAGTTCGACTCCATCGCCAAAATCGAGAAGGGTGCCGCGGCGACGGACTGCACCTGCGCCGGCGCGCTGAAGATCACCCCCGCGAGCGACCAGAAGACCCTCACGGTCGTCATCAGCGGCGAGACCAACTACGACCAGAAGAAGGGCAACCGGGAGAACAACTACTCCTTCAAGGGCGAGGACCCCGGCCCCGCGGTCGAGAAGCTCGCCTCCGCGGCGGCCGCAAAGCCCTTTGCCGAGATCCTCGCGGCCCACGTCGCGGACTACCAATCCCTCGAGGGCGCCTTCCAGCTCAACCTCCCGGATCCCCTGGCCTCCGCGGAGAAGGAGACGGCCAAGCTCATCTCCGAGTACGTCTACACCGACGCCGGCGACCCGTTCCTCGAGGCGCTGCTGTTCGACTACTCGCGGCACCTGCTCATCGCCTCGTCGCGCGCCAACTCGCTTCCCGCGAACCTCCAGGGCCGTTGGACGGAGCAGCTGTGGCCGGCGTGGAGCGCCGACTACCACGCCAACATCAACCTGCAGATGAACTACTGGGCCGCCGACCAGACCGGGCTTGGCGAGACGCAGGGCGCGCTGTGGGATTACATGGAGGACACGTGGGTGCCGCGCGGCACGGAGACGGCGCGCTTGTTGTACAACGCCAGCGGGTGGGTTGTCCATAACGAGATGAACATCTTTGGACATACGGCGATGAAGGAGGGTGCGAGCTGGGCGAATTGTACGTCTCCTAACCTCCCCCCCCTTCCCCCCTTCTCTCCCTTTCCACCCTTTCCACCCCTTTCACACTGACCAAAGGAATCGAACAAAAGTAAAATAAAAATAAATGTACTGACACAGCCCAGACCCCGCAGCAGCAGCCTGGATGATGCAGCACGTCTGGGACAACTTCGACTATACCCAAGACCTCGACTGGTTCGCTCGCCAAGGCTACCCGCTCATCAAGGGCGTCGCCTCCTTCTGGCTCTCCCAGCTGCAAGAAGACGTCGTCGCCAACGACGGCACCCTCGTCGTGAACCCCTGCAACAGCCCGGAGACCGGCCCGACGACCTACGGCTGCACGCACTACCACCAGATGATCCACCAGGTCTTGGAGGCCGCCCTCCACGGCGCAGCCTTCACGTCCGAGCCCGACGCCGCCTTCCTCGCCGACGTCTCCTCGTCCCTCGCGCGCCTCGATAAGGGCGTCCACCTGACCTCCTGGGGCGGCCTGAAGGAGTGGAAGCTCCCCGACGCGTACGGCTTCGACGGCGAGTCCACGCACCGCCACCTCTCCCACCTGACGGGCTGGTACCCGGGCTTCTCCGTCTCCTCGTTCCTCGGCGGGTACGCCAACGCCACGGTCCAGGACGCCGTGCGGGAGACGCTGGTCGCGCGGGGCATGGGCAACGCCGAGGACGCCAACGCGGGCTGGGCCAAGGTCTGGCGCGCGGCGTGCTGGGCGCGGCTCAACGAGACGGACAGGGCGTACGAGCAGCTGCGGTACGCCATCGACGTCAACTTTGCCGGCAACGGGTTCAGCATGTACTGGGCTATGAGCCCGCCGTTCCAGATCGACGCCAACTTTGGACTGGGCGGCGCGGTGCTGAGCATGCTGGTCGTGGACCTGCCGCTGGCCTATGCTGCGAGGGGGGAGGCCAGGACGGTGGTTTTGGGACCGGCGATTCCGGCGAGGTGGGGTGGTGGGAGCGTCAAGGGGTTGAGGATCCGGGGCGGCGGGGTCATTGACTTTAGCTGGGACGACGAGGGCATCGTTGGTGAGGCTGTCGTAGTGTCTGGGAGCAAGGCTGGCGGCGGGAAGGTCCAGCTTGTGAATGTGCGAGGGAAAGCTTTGGGCGAGGTCTAGGTTATGTCAGCGAACCGCGTTTGATGTGAGGGTTTGTAGAATACATGCGTTACTGAGCATAAGACAATCGACTTATGGCTGCTTTTTTTCCGATCACGCCAGCCTATGCAACCTGAGTGCAGTCCTCTGACAGTAAAACTGAAACCCTCCATCTCATAAGTCAGAAAGAATGTCTTCAGTATGTATGTAACCTCGTTCTTCTCTGCGAAGAGACTTTCGGCAATTCAGGGAGGACTCTATGCGAATTCATCAAAACCACGGAGAATACTTATCTTCACTTGGATTTATTTGACATTATCGAGGGACTATGGGCAATATCATGACCATGTTCAGTAATCAAGACTTAGCGGAGTCTAAATCAGTTAGATACCTCTTGAATATTCTCAGGTTTAAACCACGATCAGATCAAAATGGTTCCAGAGCCCTCGCAACTTCAAGCCTCAGATCCAGTGGCCCCATATCAGGCCGTCATTCTCTGACCAGCACCGAAGGTCCTTTATGCGAACCACCAAGTCTTAATGAGTTTAACTTGACTAGCCGCCATACGCCAGTCAACGTAGGTGTGAAAAAGGCGTGATCCCAGTTGGACAACAGAAAACCAGAGTCTAGGGCTTCTGATCCTAGAGTAGCCATGATGCACCATGCGATAGAAACAAGTGGTAGGTCCACTGGTCACATATGTACATCAAAAGGGATTTTCCTGAGCTTACCCATTTTTACTGGTCTGTTGGTTACATTCTGGCTTCAACTCAAAGACACACAGCCCCTTCAACAAATTAGTAATGTCATTTGTCTCTGGGAGGCACTCGGTAACAGCCCGGTGGGATCTGCACTGGTGAGCCCAGAGCTCTTGGATCTACTGTAAGGCTCACACGATATTGAAGTCGGGGGATATCAATCTCCAAACGCTCACAGCAAGAGCTTCAGTTTAAGTATTTAAATGTTCTTCGTATTCATTCCAACAAGGACACACCGTCTCCGTGGCATGCCTAAGCAGAAAAACAGCTCTTCTCTGGTCCGCATCTTCTCTCTTCTCATGAGCTCTGCCCAGCCTCTCAGACAATCGACTGCCCAACAAGGTGGGTTTCAATATACAGTTCCTCAACCTGTGGAGGATCCCGCACGTTTGTTTTATATATACAGAAAGGGAAGGGGGCTCCCTTCAAAAAAACAAGACATTATGTGAATATGGAATAATCGCACAAACGCTAGAGCAAATGGATTTTGAGTAAATCGCACATGTGTAAAATAAATCAAAGTCGTGACATGAAGCGGCGGTCTTAGCCAGCAACGCCGGAAGCGGGGTACCCTGTTCAATATTGTCAGCAGAGGTTTCATTTGATATCTGAGATATGGGAAGAACTTACACCATGAGCATGTAGCGATGATGGCATACAGACAAATGAGCTGCAATCCCTCAAGCCAATGACTCTTGCCGTCGCTGATCAGGTAGTTGACCAACAAGACAGCAACAAACAACACAGCAACCTGGAACAGGTCGAAGCTGAGCGTCATGGCGTCGTTGCCCATACCCCATCCGATAATGACCAACAATGGGATCAGGAACAGCGCAACCTGCATACTGGAGCCGACGGCTACACCAATGGCTAGATCCATTTTATCCTTGATGGCAACAGTGACAGCCGTGGCGTGCTCGGCCGCGTTGCCGACAATAGGCAAGAGAATGAGACCGACGAACTCCTCGCTGATACCGCCCTCCTTAGTGACGTAGTCGATGGAGCTGACCATGGCCTCGGCGCAAAAGGCGATCAGGACAGTCGCAATGGTCAGGGTACCGACGGCAACGAAGAAGTGCAGTTGAGGCTCCTCTTCCTCATCCTCCTCATCAGGACGCTGCATCATGATGCGGCTCAGCTCCTGGCGCTCGTTCTCACCCTCGCCACGGACACCAGTCTGTGCCATGCGTGCTCCAGTGCCAGCCAGTCCGCGGGCAAGCGCGCCCTCCTTTAGGCCACCGCGGCTCCACGGCTTGGCTGCAACCTTTTGCGACTCCTCATTGAAGACGGCGTTGTGCGTCTTGAGCTGGAAGAAGAGGTACGAAGCGTAGATGATGAGCAGGATGACGGCGGTGCCGCGCGAGAGGGCGGCGACGTGAACAGGGTTGTCGGTGCCGTCGTTCTTGTCGAAGACAGTGGGGACAATAACGGAGGCAACTGCGAGAGCGAGGAGGGACGCGGCGGTCTGGGCGACGGTCGTGTTGAAGTACTGCTCGGATCGGTTGAGGCCGCCAAAGAAGAAGCAGAAGCCCATGACGAGCAACAGGTTGGAGAGGATAGAGCCAATGAGCGAGGTTTGCACAATCAAGACCTTGCCCTCGGCCAAGGCGAGAATGGCGACGATGAGTTCGACGGCGTTTCCGAAAGTTGCGTTGAGGAGACCTCCTAATGTCTCACCGGTTCTCAATGCGATTTCCTCTGTAGCGAAACCCAGCATGGCTGCCAAGGGGATGATGGCGATGAAGTTGACGACGAAGACGGCGATCTTGTTGATGGAATCGACGTAGCTGATGGCGATACCGACGGGGGCTGCCAATATCAAAACGTTGATGTATGAGCTGAGTAGCGTCCGTTGGAGCTGGTTGGCGACTGTGAAGGGCGTTTTCGGTTGCACATGTCTAATCAAGCCCGACTTTTGCTTCTTGGGCTTTTCTCTTTCCTCGTCTGGCGGGAGCTCGTCCTCCTGTGCAGCGTCGGTCTTGCGATTCCTCAAGACACCGCCATCTTCGGGCTTGTTCTCGAACACGGTGTCGCCGCTCCCGCTCCCTGTGGCCGACCTCGTCTCCTTACCCATACTATTGCGTACGGTGTCAGAGTCCCTGGGAGCCGGTTCGCTCTGGACGTGATGTATCGTGTCATCGGTTTCTGCGTCTTCCGCTGCAACTTCGCGCTGAGCCTCGAGGTTCGCGCCGTCCCAAGTGGACCGCTTGCTGGGGCGGTTATCCCATGATACATGACGAAAGGGGTTCCATGTCTGCTCCTGACTCCGGCGGCTGAGGCCGTGAGCTTTGCGTTTAATGTCGAAGTGGTTGACTGAACCGATGAGATTGGGCATGGTCAGTAAGTGTTCGCAGCGGATTGGCGCTGTAAGATGGTCGGGAGAGGAGAGCTCGAGTCCAAAGAAAAAAGGTGAGGTAAGGTGAAGGAGAATGGTTCGTTAAGTGAGATAGGACAATGACGTGAAACTGGCTGTGTGGAGAGCAGGTGGGAATAATATGGGGAGAGATGGAGGGGACTAGGGGCCGGACGAAGATTGCTCGCCGCCGCACTTGACTCGACCGATGCACAGATGATTGGGGGAGGTGGATTAGACTAGAGTAGTCTAACAAGTAGTTTCCCACCTGTTCAAATAAAATAAAGAAATAAAAGGGGAGAAGGGGTTAAGGAAAAACAAAGAGTGGGAATTGGAATATCGGAGAGGTGATATGGAAACGAATCCGTGCGAGTGTTTTGGGAGTCTTTCTTCACTCGTGTCTTGCCGAGAGACGATGCAACGGTGACGGGGGTAGGGGGAGACGGGGTGGGCGGGTAATGAAATGCTGGGCTGGTTTTTTCTCCCTTCCTTCTACTCACAGGTGTTCATGCTGGTAGCCGGCGACAGTGACGACGGCTTAGGCTAGTGGTGGTGTGTTGGTAGGATGCTTGTGCCTGTGCTCTGTGGCAAAGATCGGATCGCTTCAGATCAGCACCAAGGTGTTGAGACGAAACGCGAACCGAGCTATGGTGTCGGGGTCTTGGTGTTATCCTTGGCTCCGGTATCCCTTGTATGGAATTCTGATGTGCGTAGGTGTTATACAGAGAGAGTGCCGAGTGTGTTGGTGTGTTGTTGTCTCTTATGGCTGAGGTGTTGTGGCGCGGCAGTTGACAGCGTGGGAGAGAGAGGCCTCCTTGGCGATATTTCCGGGTTGGGTTGGGCGCCGGAGATGAGATGGGGCCCCGATGCGCGCGGCTTCGATTGAGTGGTGTTGGTGAGGGTGCAGACTTTTGCCAAGGCGAGAGAGTCCAATTGGGGGGGGGAGACAGGTTGACACGCAAGCCGAGAGCGGTTGTCGCCGCTATGGAGACGAAAGAAATCGACACACGACGACAGCGACGACGATTACCGGGCGCGGTTGGGCTGTGTTGACTTGGATGGCGACTGTCTGGTTTGGATTCGCAACAGCGGGTGTATCGACGGAGTAGCGTGTATGCACCTCGGTGAGGCAGTGCTGGGCGGAAAAGTGGGAGCAGAGGAACGAGTGCGAGTCGTGTCGTCGGCAAGCTTTGTTGTTAGCTTTGGTGTTGGCGGCTCCTCGGTCAAGCTGCTCGACCTTACTCAGCTGAGGCAAGGTGGGAGGGAAGCTTGTGTTGGCTTAAGTTGGGCTGGGCTGGGCAACGGAAAAAAGGAGGAAGAAGAATATGTTCCAGGGTGACGGAGGAAAGGGAGAAGAAGACGAAGAAGCGAGAACGGAAGATTGGAACAGATGGAAGGAGGGAATGAGGGACCTTTACCTGGCCTTGGCCCCCTTTGCCCGTCACCGCTCGTGTGCTTTGCTTAGGACGGTGGTGACTTGCAAATGGGCCGCTAGTGTAATTAGTGTACGACTACGACGTCGGGGGTGAAGACGAAGGCGACATGCACCCGTCGGGCCTGGGATGGTTTCAAGTGGCAGACATACGTCAGATTCCGCTGGCGCTGGGTAATTAACCGTCGTGCAGGTGCTGTGTTCACCCGTCCAACGGGACCAACGATGTGCAGGACGCTAATTTCCCTGAATCGGACACTCGACTTGCACCCTCGATAGTACCTACCGGTATATGCCCAATCCTGCCTTCCTTTTCTCTGGTCGATGTGGCCTAGCCAGTCCGCCAATATCCATCCGCCACAGAAACACACACGGGAAGCGGGGCAGCCCGTCCCTTTCATTGGCAATTGCGTCCCCCCTTTTTTTTCCCCCCTCTTTCCCATCCCCTCCCGCGGAGCCTTCCTTTGCTGTTTGTCCATGCACCAAGTTCCATTTCACCAAATGAGTAAGAGAGAGAGAGAGAGGTCCCTGCGGTCGGGCATCATCCAATGGCAGTTGTCGCCGACATCTCTAGGGGGACGACGTTAAGACGGTCGTTCAATTCAAATGTCGTCAGCAATCCCCAGTGACGTGCCAAGCCGACGCCAAAAGCCGTTCAAAACAAGCTTCTGCCAAGGCCGAAACGCCTTCGCCTCATTCCCTCACTCGACGGCCAAGCACTTCAAGATCCCCTGCCAAGGCGGTAAGGAGCCGATCCCATCGCCTTGGCCCTTTCTTTTTTGCTTCTTCTTCATCATCTTCTTCTTGTTCTTCTTCTGCTCCTCTGAATGCAAGAGGGCTGAAGCCGCGGCGAATGGAACAATGGGGATTGAAACATGTTTGACGGGAGGAACCAAACCAAAGAATGACAGTCTCTCAGGGAAACTTGGTCGCCATCACTCATCACCCCTGCCTGCAGCAACCCCTACACCCGCAAATGCGACTGGATCGAGTGCGCACAATGACATCAGCCACTTTTCCCGCAGCCAGCCACACCACCGCGGTCGCGAACACCCACCACCTTCCCACCCCCTGTCACCCTCCTCTCATCGCGACACAGCTTCAATTTCAGGCGTTACCAGCCTCATGCATTGACAGCACCTACCTCCCGCCGGTCCGTAAACTTGGCCTGATGTCGCCGAACCACTCTCCTTCGCACTCAATTCCAGGGCGCAGACTCCGCAGCTTGTTCACGGGCGCCATCCGATTGACTTTTGACCAAACAAGGTGCTCTCTGGAAATCCTAACCCCAATACATGCCTTTGCCCCAAAAAGAGACAAGGAGACTTTTGCCTCGTTCAGGCGTGAGAGGCCTGCCTCATTGGACCGTGTGTATCGGTCCAGACCCAGAGAGATCCGGGTGATTACTATGCGCCCACCACCACATTATTTGTGATTTTGAGTTACTCGCTCCCCGACAAACGCTGTGGAGACTGGTACGTTCGAACAGCCCCTCTCCCCTGCAAGCCACGCCCCGGAATGAAGCATCGCGTGGCTTGACATGCGCAACCGGCCTGGAATCATCCTCCCACCACCCGGCTAAGCAGCCATGCCGCGCCGTGCGACAACGGCTTTGCATCCTCCCGCATCCCCGATCACGATGGCCTAACGCTGTCATGATACGCCACCAACCGCCTCAACAGACCATCAGCATCCCGGGTGCACGCTCGAAGTGGCGCAGCACGCCGGTCCCCGCCCCAAACCACCGTTTGCTAAGCCACACCCGTCCAGCGTAGTCTCCCCCACTACCTCGCACTTGACGACCCTCACTCATACGTCTTACACGGAATCACGCGTCTAACATGTTCATGGGCTTCATAATCATCTACGTAGAACAGTACACCAATTGACACATGCCACAGGCTCACTCCCGCTGCTCCCTCTCCCGCATCTCCCTCCTCGGGCCCCCGCCCCCCAGCCCAAGGCCATCCTGCACACTCGCCCTTCTCAGAAACTGCATCCCCGCCGCGGGACTGCTCATGAGACTCCTCGGCCCGGGGCTCGGGCTCCCTCCTAGCCCCCTCAGCCCCTCCGGTCCTCCTCCGCCTCCTCCCGGCCCCGAGGAATGCAAATCCCCCAGCACCCCCGCAGGCAACCCCAGCATCGGGATACTCGCCTCCGGCACCGCCTCCAACCCCACCGTCGTCGGCCTCATCGCCCCCGGCGTAGTCATGGACTGCGGAGGTCCCCTCTCCAGCGTCTCCTTGTAAAACGCCTCCAGCCCGGCCCTGTCGCTGCAGAACGCCTCCAGTTGCTCCAGTATCGGCATCGGGTCCGCCGCCACGCCCAATGCAGACGCGCCACCGCCACCACCTGCGACGCCCGTCGAGCTGTTGGCACCAGACTTCATATCCGAAGCCCGGACCGCAGGACTCCCGCCGGCATAGAACACGGGCTTCACCATCGGGCTGCTCATCGGCGTCGGCTCGGGGATGCCAAACGGTGTATACGACCCGACGGGGATGATCCGCCCGCCGCGCTCGACGACGTTGTTGTTCGGCCCGCCGCCGCCGCCGCCGCCGCCGCCGCCGCCGCCGTTTGCCTCTCGCATGTCCTTGAGCTCCTTGTCCCGCGCCGCCGAGGCACGGTTGCTAAACAGCCTGTTGGCAAGGACTAAAAAGTGCCCGTCGTCCGTGATCTCGGCGAGCAGCACGCCCGACCGGTGGATGTACTGCGAGTACTTGAAGTCCGGCCGGCCCCAGGAGTAGCTGACCTCGACGTCTCGGGGGTAGTTCGAGGCGGCCTCCATGTCGAGAACGAAATCCAGTTTCCGCATGATGGCCTTTTGGTAGAAATGCTTGCCCGGTGCCGTCTGCGGCGTGAACGAGTTGGGCTCGTAGTACGTCACCGGCTGCTGGCTCGGCGGCGGCACTGACAGCTTGATGATGTAAGGCCGCCGGAAGGGGTTCACCTCCGTGATGGAGCACGCCTCTTTGATGGGCACCTCGACGAGCCGCAGCCCGTACGTCGCCGCCTCCCTGGCCCAGCCCTCCACGACGTCCTCGATGAGCTTCGCCGTGACGTTCATCCAGTCGATGCGGATGTGGTAACAGTTGTCCGGGTTGTGCAGCCGGTCGTAGTGCAGGTCGACGCGCTCGGGCCGGTACGACCGCTTGCGGTGGTCCACGTCGTACTTGATGACCTTGCTGAGCACAACCTTGGGAACCTTCTTATTGAACATGACCGAGTGCGCCGTCGGGGTCGTAGACCCCGAGATTGGTGAGTTTTCCTCGTTGATGGACGTCGGCCGCGAGATCATGCCCGGACGGGGCGAGTCGCGCGGGATGTTCTCCGACATGGGCGTCGACGGCACCGAGACGTCGCGCCGGCGCGAGTTGAACCAGCTCGGCGGGTGCGGCTTCGCGTACTCGCTGGCGATCGAGTAGAAATATTGCCCGTCCCTGAATGCGTGTCGTTTCTCAACGTGCTCGAACAGCCCGCCGCGGTCCTTCTTGTCATCTGACCTGTCGTATGTCTTGACCATGAGCATGTTGCCCAGCTGCTCCGCCTCCTCGCGGCTGTCCAGGTCCTCAAAGTTGTCCATGAGCCACGTTGTCATGTCGGACCCGATGAAGCAGTTGTAATGCAGCCGCAAATGCCACCTCCGGTTCTGGAGCTTGACGCCGCCGTTCTCGACGGGCTGCTGTATCGCCTCCGCCAGTGCCGCAAGATTCAGGTTTGACTTGCGGAAGTGTTCTCGGCTTGAAATGAGTTGTCCCTTCCGGTTCTCTCCCATGCCCTCGACCAGCGGCAAGTTATCGAGCTCTGCCGCGATGACGACGGAAGGGTCTTCCGTCTTGTAAACAATGTCCAACGGGTTGGGGTCCCGCTTTGACTTGGCGGTCTGGTATCTGCGCTCAAACGGCGGGATGTAGCGGTATTTCTGCCAAGACAACGACAGCCTCCTGATGCCCTCCAAGCGGACCTCCTCGGCGTTGTCGCCGGCCTGATTTCTAGGCACAGCCGACGACCGGGACACCATCGGAATCAGCACGAAGCGTGCCCGCCAGAATCGCAGGTTTTCCGTCATCTCGTTGTGGTGTCCCGCGAGGTACGAGTCGATGTAGTTCCAGTTCCTCTCTGGTCTCGGCGTGGATATGTCGACCTCCTGCGTCCGGTACCCTCTGTCCATCAGGGTCCGGATGGCAGGGCGGTACAGCGGGCCCGAGTTGGAGCCTCCGATGGTCGACTCGGCCGGCTTCCGTATGTAAATGTTCACCTCAACCTCCGTGCCGTTGACGCACGAGAGCTGGTGTATCGTGTTGCCCACCGACAGGAAGATGCTTGTGCCGTCCTCCATCGCCTGGTCGCGCGAGAAGATGTCGGCGATCCGGAGCAGCCTTTGGCCGAAGGCTTTCGCAACAGACGGGCCTATGACGACCTGGAAGCCCTGAGAAAAACGCAGGCTTATCAGCTCGCGCAAGAACTCCTCTCTTGACTTTGGCTCCTCGTTGAGTTCGTCGTCGGCGTTCTGGGCAATCACGTAGGGCTGTCTCTGATACTCCATGTCAAACTGTTCTTTCGTGGGGAAGTACTCCGTTGTCAGCGGCACGGCGGCCGGACAGCAAAGCGCCTTCCACTTCATGACCTTCATCTCCGAAGTCCTCGGGAACACGTGCTGCCATCGGCTGTAAAGCACAGTATCATCAACCTTGTTCCGGTCCGGGTTAGACGGGTTAAGCACCGTAAGCCAGGGTGAGATGGCCGTTGTCGGCGACAACGTGGACGGCAACTCAGGCATGGCCCCAGCACGCAGCTTGCTATTGAACATCTTGGTGTTATCGTCCTCCGCCCGTAGGACGTGCGAGTTTCTCTGGTCGGGATCCTCGCGGAGATGGTCCTTGCGCGCCAGCGACGACGGGAGGACCGAACCGTACCGGTGCTGCTGGCTCGCCGAGCTCTCGCCCCGGCGCGACGACTTCATGTTAATGGGTATGCTCGGCGTAGACGGCAGGTCCTTGAGCGTGTCCCTCGAGCTCGACCGGAACAGCTGGGGCGAGAATGATGACATCGCCGGCTTGATGATCTGTGGCGACGAGGGCCGCGGTAATGTCGACATGACTAACGGCGCCGTGGGGCTCGTCACGCTCTGCTCGGTTGATGCCTTGACCGTCTCAAAGCTGGCCTCGGCGGCCACAACTTTTGGCGCCGCGATGCCGAACCCCCGTAAGCCGAGACTGATCTGCCGCATGAACTTGGGCGCTTTCGATGGCGAGTTCACGGACGACATCTTGGACGTCGCACTCTGGGAACTGGGTGTCGACGACGAGACGGTGGAATTCGTCGGGCCTCCTGCGGGGTTTGCTGTTGTCGGGGGATGATTCGCAGCTTTCCGTGCAGCGGCAACAATGTCGGCCTTTTCGCTGTCGGCGATGTTAACCGACAGTTTGCGTCCCGTAGCGACGGCCGCGAGGCTCTGATTCGGCACAATCTTCTTCTCGGGCAGCGACGTGCCAAACAGACCCGTGTCCTCCATCAGCTGCCGCCTCGTCGTCTCTTCCAGGTCCCGCGACACCCTAGCCTGCGCGGGGCGCCGCGACTTGGGGAGCCGCGCCCTCGTCTCGTCGTACTCCTGCAGCTGCTTCCACAGTGACTTCTCGCCCGGCTTGACGAGCCTGTCGGGTACGAACTTCTGGAACCCGTAGACGTGGTCGAAGAGCGTGTCCGGGTGCCGCTTGAGGGGGATCACGGCGATCTCGTCCGTCCCGCCCAGCCGCGACCGCTGCGAGGAGCTCTTGGACTCGGTTGTGTTGATGGGGAACAGCGGATCAGCCTGCAGCGGCGTCGTCTCGATCTCGTTGGTCTCGAGGACGCTTCGCATTTGCAGGTCGTACATACGCGCGCGGATCGCAAAGTCGTCACTATCCTGCTCCTCCTTGTCCTCGGACACCGAGAGCGCGATGCCTTGATACGACAGCGCCTCCTCGGACGTCCCGGTCCAGTATGAAACGTGGAGCCACTGTGGCAGCGCGTACGACCACTCATCCTGCGGGGTCGCCAGGGTATCGATGCGGTGAGCGAGCTCCAACCCCTTGGTGGGGGACAGCGACTCCGACAACGACTGATAACTGCCGATCACGGGCGTGGCCTGCTGCTTCGGCGTGCTCTCACGGCTCCGTAAGGACCTCGTCCTCGAGAGGCCATGCGAGCCTTCCGACGTCTGCGGGCTACGGTACCGGAACAGGGGAACTGAGTGGAGGGGCATCTTGGGCACACAGATGAGATCGATGCCGATGCCGTTTCCGACAAGGGCCTCTGTCGTTCTGCGGAGGGATTCGTACTCGACCTCGAACACGCCGGGCCCAGGACTGATGACGGCGATGGAGATGCCCGTGCGCATGAGGTCGCGGTCGACGTAGTCATGCGCAAACTGCGAGGACGCGAGGTTGATCGCCTCCAGGAAGTTCCCGTACATGGCCAGCGACGACTCGGCCTTGACCCGGTTGGACGTGATGCCCTTGCCGCCCGTCTCCTCGGCCAGCGGCACGAACGCGCTGCCGGCCTGTTGGTGGTGCAGGCTGATGTCCCTCCGGAAGAAGTTGAACTCGCGCTTCAGCTGGTAAAGAATCGTCGTCCACTCGCCGCTCGCCATCTCGCTCACCACGACGCGGTAAAAGTCCTTGTACGGCCTGCGCTCGCCCGAGATCTGGACGCCCGTGTAGTAGTCCCCGTGCAGCGTGTTGCTCGCCAACTCCGTCGTCAGGCCCGTGTCGTACTCCACTCTCGCAAACAGCACGATGCTCACGAGATGCTTCGCCTTCAGTTTCGCCCACTTCTTGAACAGCGCCGGCAGGAAACCATTGACGACCTTGTTGAAGAGGATCTCACCAGACCCTTCTGAGTCGAAGTCCCACATCTCCCGCGCCATCTGTATAAACAGCACATACCGTGCCGACTCGCTCCGGAAAATTGGCCTCGTATTCCTCGTAAAGAACGCCGAGTGTGTCTTGCGCCCATCCACGAACACCGCCGTGACCTGCGCCTTGATCGTCCCCATAAACAGTATCGACTGACCTTTATACACTGTCCTTTCCGTCAGCTCGCCGATGGCAAGGCGCCACATGTCGGACCGCGAGAGGTACTGGTCCTTGAACGAGAGCTCGACGTGCGAGGCAGCCGTCGCGGGGCTATCTGCGTCGACGGGTGTCAGGAGCACCTGCGTGCCCTTCTTCATCCCAAAGGCGTCGGCAATATGCTTGACAACGTAGATGTCGACGTTCGGCAGGCGGCTCTTGAGCTCCTTGGACATCTCCTTGGCGACGAAGAAGTACTTCTTCCCCAGCGCTGTGCCCTCCGCAGACACGTTGTCTCCCTGTGGTGCTCCTGCTCCGGCGCCACTGATCCCGGCGGCGTTCCCGCTGCGAGCCGCATGGTCCTTGGTCGCTGTCTTATCGCCCTCGGTCTTGATCACCGTGATAGCCACCAGGCTACCCGGCCTGACGTCGCCTTTTACCACGTCCGGGCTCAGGAGCACCTCATCGCGAGAGTATCCCTCGTTGACGCTGACGGTACACCTCCGCTCGAGGCGGCGCTGCTTGACGGAGCTGGACGAGTTGTCGCCGCGGATGGTCGATGCGCTGGAGACGGTGTCGGGAGATCGGGGCGAGTCGACGGACGATGTGGCCGATGGCGGCTCGAGGCTGCTCCGGCTGAACTGTCGCAGGTGGGAGGACCAGTTCGGTCCTTTGCGCAAGGAGGGGGCTGCGCTGGCATTGCGAGGCATCGTTGGCCGAAGAGAGGTGTAATCAGTGTGATCTGATGCGCCGGGGGAGAAATGGAGGGGAGGAGGGGGGCTCGTCAAGGTGGGCCTCCGCGGTGGTGTCGCAGTAGCATTTCGGGTTTTCTCGTTCGACGCGATGAGATCGTTTCGTGTGCGCCGGTGGTTCGAAATGATTGCGTGCTATTGATGGGATTCTATCGGTTGTGCTTAGAGCTTCCCCAAGTAGCGGCGGTGCATCGTTGCAGGTGCAGCTCCATCGCGACGGCAGAACTGTGGATATCAAGCTCACACCAGATCACACCGCTTGCTTCTTTCGGTGGAACCCCCCAAGGTTGAAGACGTTCGTTTGCATTCCTACTGTTAACGTCTCACTTAGTCTCACCTGGCCGCATCTCGGTTGACCGAGGTGGGACCCAGAACTTGTCGTTGTCGTCTGAAGTCGTCCAATGTATTAGCTTTCGTCAAACACCCAGTTTGAAGCCATGAAGAAAAAGATTATTTGTCCCTTCAGCGTTTTTCTTTGTTTTCGTTTCTTGCATTACCAATGGCCATCTTGAGGTTTGAAGGCGCTCGCCCTAATAGATCGTCTGCAAGACTCGATCCGTACAACTCAACGCCGTCGCTGTCTTTAGTCCTTCGCTCAACTCCATCAACAAAGCGTTTACTCGCCTCACCGTCACACATCATATCGCTCAGCATCCCAAGCATGTTGAAATTACCATCCAGGTCACCCAAGAATACTGCAAAACTAGCAGTGCCACCGATTCGTGACACTGCAACAGCCTATTCAAACTCTCCCTTGTGGACACTGAGCAGAGAGACGGAAGCGAGAAATGCAGCTATCCGAGAATCCCGCCACTTGACAACCCAATCGTGTACTCCTTGTAGAGTCTCTTTCGTCCCAACCTGTATACACACACGTAGGACCGCGAGTCACCTCCCCAACCTTGTTCATACAAAACTCTCCGTGCTCCCGTCGTGCCTAGACGGGAAACATCTCTCTCATGTTGTCCACACAAACGCCCGGCTGTACAACAACCACCACCCAAACTCGGTTTGTATGACCTCATAAAAAGTGTGCCCTCCCGCTCTCTAGAACAGAAAAAAGGGTTGAGACGATACGTCAAAGTCAACGACGTCCTTCCCTTGACTTTTCGAGCGGTTAGGATTATCAACCGAGTGGCTTTTTGTGATGGCACCCAAACTCGTCATGATGCCCTTCCACGTAACCAAGAAGCAGCGCTTGGTTGCGACGATCGCCATATCTGGTGGCTTCTTCGTCGCCGAGCTAATCATCGGATTCCGCACAAAATCGCTGGCGCTCATCGCGGACGCTTTTCATTACGTAGGTGCATCTCGGTGGCGGTCAGCACGAAGGTTAACATAGTAGCAGATGAACGACTTGATAGGGTTCGTGGTTGCATTACTGGCGGTAATTGTAAGTCGAATCAGACTGAGGCCCAAAACCGGTGATGAGCTAATGTTCCCCCCCCCCCAGGTGTCGGAACGAAAGACCTCACCCAGGTCCTTGACGTTTGGTTGGAAACGTGCTCAAATACTAGGCGCGTTCTTCAACGGGGTGTTTCTTCTCGCTTTGGGCGTTAGCATCCTTCTTCAAGCGGTCGAGCGATTCATCAACCTCACTCGTGAGTATTCATACGAACAGTCACTGAATAGGCAGTTCACACGCACCTAGATGTCGAAGATCCCGTTTTGATACTGATCATGGGATGTATTGGGCTTGGTCTCAATGTCCTCGTCATGAGCTTTCTTCATGGTCAGCAGCATTCCAAATATCGAGACCACTATCCTGACACCCTTCGCAGAGGACCACCATGGCCACAATCACGGGTACGAAACCGATCAGGATGAAGGAGAGTCCATCGGAGAGTCTGTTGCCGGTGGCTGCACATCTCTAGTAAAATAGGTATCCGCCTCTTTGTTTGTTCGGAGTCTGACTGCTCATAGTCAAAGCAAACGACTTCAGACCCCAAGGAGGCTAAAGTTAAGCATCGACACGGTGGTCGAGATCTTGGCATGCTCGGCGTCATGGTTCACGTCATTGGGGATGCCATCAACAATGCCGGCGTCATAGTGGCCGCCATCATCATTTGGAAAGGGAATGGGGACGGTCGGTTCTATGCGGACCCCGGAGTCAGTCTCTTCATCGCCTTGACTATAATGGCCTCCGCGTGGCCGCTTTGTAAAAGGGCTGGTCACATCTTGATGGAAAGCGCGCCTTCTGATGTTGATTTGGACCACGTTCGAGCCGAAATAATAAAGGTATTGGTTTGCCTCCGAGCCTTTGAAGCGACCGTTGAAATTGACAAATAGCAGGTCTCTGGGGTCGAATCGGTTGCAGAGCTCCTTGTGTGGAGAATCGACCAGAAGACGATGTTGGCGACTGCCCATGTTGTGGTCGCGGACGACAGTGTTAGCAGCTTCAACTCAAAGGCGATGGCCATTGGCGCAGGTCTACGACCTTATGGGATCCACTCCATTGCTTTGCAACCTATAAATCGACTTCGCACATATTCAGTCACCCCAGATGCAGTAAGTCGTGAAACTGCAAGTGAGCTCTCGGAGGTGTCAAAGTCTTCTTGATCAGCAAGGAGGTGTTGTCTTCCTATAAACTGGTCATATGAATAGGACAATGAGCTTTGTATAACAACCCCTCCCACTAAGCCAGAGTCTTGGGCCAAAGGTTCACAGAAAACATGACTGGAAGTCATCGGGGTTGCCACTCCGATGGACTGAGCCATGACTAGTCGCAATGGTCAACAAATTTGCCTTGGCTCGCGGCATACGTGAATTCGCGCAGATACACCAAAATGACCTTAAGACTCGAGCTGAAAATAGACTGTTGCATACGACAACACTGACCAACATGTGACGGGGTGTTACCGCCACGCCGACATGGATGAGGTGGGAAATGAGTAGTAGTGCATAGTTCTGATGTTACACAGCTCACGCATTTGACAAATAGAGATGGTATATGATGGCGAATAATATTGGAAGTGAAGAACGCCCTCCGGCGGTTTGCATGGGTTCTGTGCCGCCTCAGCTCTCCTCCACACCCAAAAAAAAAAAAAAAAAAAAACCTCCCATCGGGGGGCGGGGGACGAGAATAGCCCGCCATATCGTTTCAATGGTGTCAAATAGCGCCATGGATGGTAGACTAGTGTTTCCCGACTCGCTTTGTTGAACCTCTGATTGGAAACTAAGATACTGGATGCGTTACGGATTAGGAGCCATGATAATGGGGCTATAGTTGGATTTGGTGTCTTGCCTTGGAGAGAAGCCCTGTAGTCGAGATATACCAACCAGATACCTCCATGTGCACAAATTAGGAGTGTTTATATGACACTTGTCTCTCATATATAAGTGAAGACTGCATAATACCGATGGCATGGGATGGCGGGTTTAATGACGGTGATGTTAACGATTGGCCATCGCCATTCACCTTTGACATCGCCTCATATTAGCGCTATCTCTCCGACGGGCATCGACTCTAAAGAAATTCCTCACAGTCCCGAGCCCATGGTAAGATCCTCTCCATGCGGGGAGTTGTGGACGCCCCCGACGTGCGTGGGGGTCAATCTGCCGAAAGTGGGTGCAATGTGAAGGCGGGCTTGTAGCTGCATTTCCGAGCGATAGACTGATATCTCCTTGATGTTGTTCATAGCCTCTAGTGTTTGGCATCTATATCTCGGAAAACTGTGGCGTCTTTGTGACTGCTTCTGCTAACACGCGCGTTGATTAGGGTCGGCGTTGTACCTCACAGTTTGAACTGTGGAACGATGGCGTCTTGTGTCACCCAACATCATCCAGCCTTGAACGATGACAGCATCCAGGCTGTGTGTAAAGCGATGCTTCGCCAATAATGTGTGCTCAGTGAGCAGTCTTCGCTTCTGTGACTCAGCTGCGCTTGGGTTTCTTTTCGCCAGTTGTACAATCATACGTGCGATTGCGAAGCAGGGCTACGGTCTTGCGGTGTTCTGAGAGGCCCTGGCCCTTGGATTTCTCGTCGTCGCCTGGTGCGGGTGCTTGTATCACGACTGACATCGCTATCTAGCGACTGTCGTACCAACCGTCCAGGATGTTGCTCCGTGGTCGAGCTAGAATCCAAATGTGCAGCCGACATGCCTCTTTGAGAAAGATCATCGCTCCTGTGCTTCTGCTGCCATGTACAATAAGCCGGGCTGGCCCGGCCCGTGGGATGGACGAATGGGCAAAAGGATTCGGTCGGAGGGGATAGAAGATGTGGCATTAGCATGGATACACCGGCGATCTCCAAATAGGCTAGGTCGGAGAAGCTGTCGGAATTACCAAGGACTAAAAGACCTGCGACAGGCAATAGCCCACCCGGGGTCAGGCGGCGCTCGCCGAGAGCGTGGCAACTGACGGCTACGCAATAAGACACACTCGTATTGTTGCCCGACGTTGTACTATGTAGCCGAATAGACTGGCCATTTGGAAAATGAGGCTGTAGCGAGCGGGACGAGAGGATTCGGCGGAGTAGGGCCGACCAGGGGGACGGAAGCAAATTGGTAGAAGTCTGGACAGGGCAGATCTGCCATGGCTGATGTCACTGGGATGTTGGCGACGGGGAACCGTTCCGCCGAGTGTGCACTGTCGCATGGCCTTGTCTGAGAAGTGGGATGGTGAATGGACAGATAGGGATTTTCCCTTGGCTTCGGCACAGGACACACCGCTGACTTTTGATGGCTTGGATGACCAATAGCTGGCAACATAATCACCGGGATAATGAGAGGTGAGATCATACCGCAATATGAGCGTCGTAACTTTGTTTGCAGGTCTGGGAGATAACGTGTTTGATGGTAGTAAGATAGGTCGATAAACGCCCGCTCGCCGCGTGTATGCTTCTGGATCCCGCTTGCCATCTGCGGCTCGCCGGGAAGAATGGAAGAATCAGCTAGCCATCAGGATGATAGCACTAGCCAGGCGGGAGCCAAGGCAAGGCTTGCTTGCCGTTGAGCGAATTGCGAGGACGAACTAGCCGGCGACGGAAGAATGTAGGCGAGTCCCGGAGAACCATGCGTTGTGACACTTTTGCAACGGCGTGATTGCTGGGCAGCGAACAAGGGTGTCCAGGAGCCTGGAAGTTGGGCCAGTGCTTCTCTTGTGATCACTAATAGATAGCCCTGACGGAGTTGCTTGTCGAAGATAGATGGCTTGTACACCGCAAAATGATGCTGATCCCCTTTACAAATAGGAGGATCGCAAGGGGCAAAGCCGATATGCTCCGAGGGGTGCCTGATCGAGTGCTTATCGTGGAAGGTGCATCCAGTATCATGACCTGATCGGCGGGCCCTTTTGTTGGTCTATTTAAACGTTGGCTTGACTAGGAACAACTGTTGAACGGGTCCTTGGGAAAACGCCGGTGGGTGTAATAGGACGAAGTTTGGCTAGGATCTATGCTGGCCGGCGGCGCAGGTGTCAATCAGAACCGTTGTTGGGAGAAGCTCGGTTTGATGTGCGCGTCGCGTGCTAGTGTGAAGTCCGTGGTGGCGTTGTGTGACGAGCATGCTGTCCACGGATGTGACGGCGCTTCTGTTCCTGAGGTTGTTGGGCGGAATACGCAGTGAAGACGAAGGGCAGGCAGCTGATAGACAAGGCGGGCACGGCGACCATAGCAGACGCGGCAATTAGCTTGCGGCTGCCCTACGTGTATGTGTCTCATCTGCAGCTCACGCTACATCTTGGCTTGGCCCCGGCGCGTGGACATGAGCGTCGGTTCTATTCGTGGGCCTCGAAAGGCTCATCGTAGTGGTAGTGCGACCTGAGAACCGCGCGCAGAGCGTCACCCGACGTGTGAGTCAAGCTATGCGTTGTACAGAGTTTGATAAAGAGTTCTGTAGACGCGATGAATATGGTCCTGTCGAATGCGACATGGGAGTGAGATGTTGTCGGCCAAATATGGCCATGAGTGACAGACAACCTTTCAAGGTTTCGGTTCCAGTTCCGGGGGCCGCGCGAAGAGTATATGCCCTGCTTTACCTGCCTGCCCAGGCAACGGCAACGGGCGTCTGATCTCTGGGCAGTAAATACTACGTGTAAGAGAGAAAAGAAGCGAATCGACGGTTGGTGAACTAGTTTTGTGTTGGAACGTGTCGTACCTTTGCGCCCAGCGGCTCCGGTGTCCCTGACCATCAATGAAGGGAAACATGGAAAAGGCTTGGGTCGGTGGATGACTTGGGGTTCTTGGAGATTGGGCCGTTGGGGGGGCACGGGGCTTGGAAGGAAGGGGGGAAGTTGGGAAGACGTGAGTTGGTCAGGCCGGTGGAATCCTTGACTTCGACAGCATGTCGCAGCGAGGTGCTTGTAGATGATGCTTGCTGGATTACACCGTTACAGCATTGCGGTGTAGTCGGTCTACCTGTAAGAGATTTCGGTCTCTCACCGAGGTGTTTGGCCCGTCGTACAAATGGGGCATTGTGGAATGCCGTGTCCCTAGTCCGAGGTGCGTACAACAATGGCTGATGAGGGTGCCCTGTGTGGACTGCTGTCACTCCACAGCCCCGAATCGAGCCAGTGCCATGGGCATGCCGTACTTATTATCCATGGTTGCAATCATGTCGAGCATCTACCGTATGTACTCGGTCAACTGGGCCCCCATATTAGTGTTCTCTAACCTAATCTGTTCCTTTTTCTCACCTTGTATCCAATGATAAGCCCGCGATCTGCTAGCAAGCTGTCCCAATTCCGTTACCGCGAACAAATATGGGGGCCCAGTTGACCGAGTAGATACGGTACAGGGCCAGCAGCAGGTCATTCGCATCATCGTGGCCAACGTTGACTTGCAGGTCTTCCCCTTCTTCTCTTGGCCGTGTCGACCAGTGAGTGTGTGTTGTTTTTGGTCTTGAGGGCCCGTGGCGGGGTGCAAGATTGACCGTCTGTAACCAGTCGAGCAACACGCTGGGGCTAGTGGCAGCTGGAGCACAATCGTCGAGAGGGGGCCAAGGACGAACGCCCATTAGCTGGCGACGGGACCCTTGGTAAGCGACTGATGTAATTCGGGGAACATCTGTCAGTCGTCGCAAGGGTATGCCTGAGCACTGGCGACCAGCGGCATGCAGGACGCAGAGTGGACGTGCTGTCGGTCCCTCATCCCTCGTCCCTCGGGGCTTGGAGAGGCGTGAGCCCAGAACAATTGCAGGTCCGTCGGGTCGGCTCCGACAATGGAACGCTGTTACGAGTGCCGGGCCATGGTTGTAAAGTTCGAGTGGTAACATGCGTAGTATTCCCCGTCATCCTTAGATATGTTGTGAGACGGACCAGAATAGAAACATCTCCTGGATGCTCAAACTGCAGACAATGATGTGTTTGTCCCAGGTAGGACGGCGGTGATGATGATGAGAGGATGATGAGGGTTTCCTTGTCGGTGGCCTCAAAAGACCAGGGGAAAAGGCATAACCCAGGCAAGACAACGGACTCAAGAGAGCGAAGCCCAATGCGAGGCTGATTGTCGCGGAGAGTTGATGCCCTAAGAGACAGGGAAACCTTCGGGGTCGGACGGACATCGATGTCGGTTCGAGAAGAAATAGCCAGGGACAAGGGGACCGGATCTTCGTCAGGAGCAGCGTCACTGAATGATACTTTGTGCGTCGACGACGACCATCAGGCGCTGGCGTGGGATTCGGGCGGGGGGGGGCGGAGTTGGCGACGGCGAACACCCCACATACACACATTGAGAAGGGAGAGAGAGAGAGAGAGAGAGAGAAACAGGGCTGAGGCAATATGAAGGAAGCCGGGCGGAACAATGAAGAAAGGCTGAGAGACAGGCGGAAGGAAGGACAACAGACAGGGAAGGGCCCCCGTGGACGTAATTGCAAGCCAATGGATTGGACGACGGCAACGGCAGGGCAGGCGCAGCTGATGATGCTGGGGCGGAGGACCTGGAGACGGAGACGTGGGATGGTGTTGCTGCTGCTCGACTGCTCGATGATCGATGCTCGGTGCAATTTACCACAGGAGCGGGAGAGGTCAGCGGTTGCTGGTCGTTAGGAGACGGAATAAGACAAGACACGCGACACGGAGCAGGGACAAGGCTTGTAGCGAAGGCCACCGCCTGTTGTTGACCTGAAATTGCGGCAAATGGCGAGGTTCCCCCGCTGTTTGGCAGTGTAGGAATTGGTCTGGAAGGGCACCAGTTCGCCCCGAATTCAGGGTCTTCAGGCGACGAAGGGGGCCAAAGGGGCATGTACCCCGCTGTTGCCCAGGGAGCCGGAAGCGATTCGAGGCACACATGCAAGCCTGCCTTCCACCGAGTACAGGTAGGGACAGACAGTCAGAGCTTGTCTGTCTTGTAGATTTTACCTAAGGGGCCATTTTCTCGTCTAGGACCACCCCGG
This sequence comes from Colletotrichum incanum, assembly GCA_001625285.1. Classification (NCBI taxonomy): domain Eukaryota; kingdom Fungi; phylum Ascomycota; class Sordariomycetes; order Glomerellales; family Glomerellaceae; genus Colletotrichum; species Colletotrichum incanum. The sequence continues at coordinate 79,304 of LFIW01001989.1, forward strand.
CCTAGTACGCGCTTCCCGTCCGATTTTTCTCTCTCTCTCTCTCTCTCTCTCTCTGTCTTCTTCTTTTCTTCCTTTCTTCTTGTCTTTCTTCTTATTTTGTGTTGTTGCTCCTTTTTTGCTATTCGATTCCGAATTTAGAGGGGCGGACGGCAGATATGCGCAGCGCTAAAGCACGCAGGAAGTGAGATAGCGGGCGAGGCAACGCGTTCAAGAGATTCGATTGCCCAAAACAGATAAATGAGAGTACGTACCTTGTCCGGTATTGGACGGATCCAGCCAGGGCCGTTCACCGCATGTTTGCGGATACGTTATTGTCAATGAGTGCCTTGCGCCGGAGTGTACTATGTAGCTGCCCACGCATGCCAGGCCGCCATGCTCCCATGCCCCCATGCCGCCCCATGTCGACAGTCGGGGGAAAAGACACCGCGGGGTCCTCACGTCTGTAAATGTAGGCAGAGAGATGCAATGCACTATGAGGTCGGTGGTGGGAGATGTGAGATGAAGTGGCTGCCGCTTCCGCGCCGTTGCCGTTGCCGCTGCCGCTGCCGCTGACCAAGCCTGACAGAAGCAAATGTCAGAGACATAGTAAGCCTCGGATACAGCAAGTCGGCGGCGGTACGTACGCACTTGTCGGTAGTAGACAAGAGGACAATTGGAGAGAGAAAAGGTCGGGCAAGGACGAGGACGAGGACAAGGACGCTGAGAGGCGCAGGATGGAGGAGCGGGAAGGAGTCAGCGGGTACGTACCCCTTCAGCACCAACACCAAGTGGAAGGCACGCACCACAAGACCCAATTCTGTCAGCTCCTGCCTCCTGTCTTCCCACCTCAGAGCTGTCCGTCCCACCCAGGGCTAAACACCCAGACACTTCCAACCCCAGTGCAACCCCCCCCCCCCCCCCCAGGTCGATTTTCGAAAGAACTCGGAAAGACTCCAAGAGATACGTACCCCACCAGCAACCGGCCCACCGACGATTGCGGCACTTCCGTATGTGTGTTTGTGTGTGTTGCTGTCGCTCGCTGCCATGCCGCTGCCGCGCCGCTGCCGCCTTGGGTCCTTCGCTCCTCAGGCTTTCTCGCTGTTCTGTTTCTCTCTTTACTCATCCTCTTCCAAGCCAAACATCTCAACGCTCCAGATACCAACAACAAACGCGCCTGCAAAACATCGTGGACGCACCATTCAACTGACCACATCATTCTCTCCCCTTCCTGGACCATGTCCATGTCAACCTCTCGAACGTGAGGTACCTTGACCGACCACGGCTGCAGACTAAGAAACCTTAGCAGCAGCAGCAGCACCACCACCACCACCCATGTTCTCGCCCTCGGCCTGTCCCTTCCACCGTCCATCGCCCTTCGTTTCTTCTGCCTATTGACTAGGTCCTCCCGTCTTCGAGTCGACAAATCCCCGCCAAGCTAATTCGCCGTCCTCTTGTCGACGTGGGTAGCCAGCACTACTACCACCACTACGCCCACACGCACACACACACACACACACTCGACACACCTCTACAGCTCGCCCACCCCCGACGCTCCAAAACCTCTAATATTACCACAAACACATCGCATTACTTCATACCGACACCGACCTCTTTCCGCTTCCCACCGCATCCCCGATCTCGTCCCGTCCAAATATCACCGTCCTCCCGCGTCCGGACTGTTGCCCAGCTCTCTCTTTCTCTCCCCCGCGCTACGTGGTACCGATAAGGAAGACGAGACAGAAGACGCCTTCCGTTCTGCCGACTTCGTTACCCCCTCGGCTGCTTTACTCGACCATCCGCAGTCGGCGCCACTGCCTCCAAATACCGAGCTCCCCAAACCAACCACCCCCGGCCCATCTTGATCCGCCACTGTCATTCGCCGCGTTTGTCCCGAGCATCTGGTTCCCTTTTGACTGCGTCACATCCAACCTGTCTCTCTTCGCACTCCTCCCTTCCGCCTCTATCCACCGTTTTTCCATCACCCGATTCCGACAAAGTGCTTGGGTCGCTGGACTTCTCCCTCGTCCTAGCATTCCTTGAGACTCCTTGCCGCCGCGCCTGACGCGCTCGCTCCCTCGCTCGCGACGTCGACACCCGGGTCACTCTCGCGACCTTTAACCACCCTCATCCCCGCCATCCGATTCGGAGCGTGCACCAGGAAACTACAATCGTGCTTGCGTGTGCGCCTGAGCTTGCAGATATATCTGACTGTCGCAACCCTTACCGACCTCCGATTTGCCCACCGTTCGACGACTCCCCGTCGACTCATCGACATTAAGCTTCGACCCCCGGCTAGCTCTCTCCGACTCCCCGTGCACCCCTCAACTCTGTTGGTCACAGCCCGGCTCTAGCCACCACATGCCGCTTCGCGACGAATGAGCCTCACCCTGCACCATCACGGTTTCTCACGCCGCACACCCTCAATCACATGGAATTTCTGTCAGAAGCAATGCTGTTCCATCTGATCCGTCATCACTGCGTGCCTTGCTGAAAAAATGGCACTCCTCCCCAATTTCTAAACGACACGAGAGTCTAACAGCCTCTCGATCATCTACGATTTCCGGTCATCTCTCTCACGATGCTGGGGAAGCTCTTCAACTTGGGCACCGGGAGTGCGACAAGTGCTTCAGGCCCCTCGCAAACCAACAACAACAGCAATAATCTCAACAACAATGCCGCTTACAAAGACTCACCACAGTCCCTCGAGTCTATGCAGGAGGATATTCACACTCGCAACCTCCTATTCCCCGACACAGAAGCTTTGTATCAGCATCGGAATGACCAAGTCTTTCCTCTCTCCATGGTCTCTGCTCTTCCTCTGGCATCGATAGCAAGCGCATTTGACTACGATGGCGATATCGACCTCGACACCCGCCATGTCCGTCTCCTCATTATGCAGGACGCCGTTGCTTCCTTTCCGGCGCAGCTCCTCTTCGACAGCCATCCTGCGCCGCCAAAGCCGCCCTCCACGACGCCTGGAGAAAGACCAGCAACAGGCATCGGAACTGTGCAAGACTCCTACCGAGGTCCCACTTCGCCCAGGAAGAGCAGCTTGAACCAGGCATCGCGGCCTCTCGTGATCCAACCGGACAGTCCTCAGCCCCGCCAGGGTGCTTTTGATCGCAGGGCCTCAATGCAGGGCCGAACTCAATCTCAGGCTGAGACAGACCTCCAGCGCGCACGAAGAGAGTACAACGACGAGATTCATGCCTTTGCCGGCTCCGTTTTTGGCAACTCGGAGTTGATGGCCTATAAAGGCACTTCGACAAAAGTTCACATTGTTCCGACCGAAAACCGCCCAGAATATGGAGGCTCCTACCTCGGTGATGGTCGTGGCTCTATTGGCAGGTCAAGCATGCGATCCAGCAGACTAGCACAGTCCTACACATCGGACAACGTCTCACCCATGCAACCACCACAATCCTTCACCTCATCTGCACCAAATACACGCAGTCCACCAGAGAGGAGAAAGATCCTCATTACACGACTGTTCCCCGTCTTGCTTCCCAGCGATGACGACACACAGAGCGACACTCCCTTGAGCCGTTTCTCGGACCACAACACGGGTTTCCCGTTCCCACAGTCTGCTGACGAGGCAAATGCCCCCAAGAAAAAGAAGCCGCAGCCCAAGCAAAAGCGCACGCCAATGTACGCAGTTGTGTTAGTGGTTCAGCTGCCACCCACTTCGGGTCCGATGGTTCCTCACTCCACTATAAGGTCTCCTTTCCGCGGCGCCAGCTCCTACACGGACCAAGACTCGTTCCCTTCGTCTATGAGCTCGGCTCGCCGCTCAGGCTGGACCATGTCTGGATCCGGGTTTCCGATCGACTCGATGGAATCCTCTTGCTCGACCGACGTGGACGACCGGATGGACACCGTCACGCAGCACTGGGATATTATCATGCGAACATTGACGCATCTTCAGGGAGTGGTTGCTACCACTCTTGGCATTTTGCTGAAGCAAGCCGACATTACCTCGCCGGATCCTTATCCTAATTCCATGTCCTCGTATATCGGAAGAGCTCCATCTATGAGCGGAAGAAGGAACGAGGAGCCACATTTCATCAAGCCTCCCAAAACTAATGCGAAAGTCATAGCTTTGCAGCCCCATTGCTTACAGACCGACGAAACCATTTTACAAGAGGCCAACTCTGCTAGGGTCCGAATCGTCACAGGTCTCCGCGCCCAACGGGTCATCACAGCACAGGGGAGGTGGGGCATTTGGAGGGACGAAGCCAGATGGATGGCGAGAAAGGCTGGCGAGAAGGAGCATGGGTTCTTCTTCTTCAACCTTTTGACCGGATTCCTTGCGACACACACTGATTGGTTGAATGCCATGAGTCCAGCATGGTACCGCCGAAAACATTATCAACAGCAAAAGGCAAAGGGCGAAGACGACCTCTCGCTGCCAGCACGGACAGTTATCATCGCTTCAGACAAGATGCTCGCACGACGCCTCATCTTCCTCCTCTCCGCGTTCCTCCCCTCGCACCAGCATCTTTCATCGGTCAGGACCCACCGGCCGAGCACCTCCACATCCTTTGGGGCGTTTTCTCAGTCGCCTCCTTCACTCATCATCCCCATCCTCCGTGAGGAATCACTGCGGCGCAAGATCAACAGACGGACGGGCCCTAGACGCGTCTCTCATTCACGTACAGTCAGCCAAAGTACACGTGCCTCTGGTGTCCCCCCTCAGCTTGCACATTTGAGCATGGAGAGCCATCACGAGAGGCGTGTTTCGGATGCTGCTTCGATACGGTCGAATTTGCCTATCCCAGGCAACGACCAGGTCAGCCGAAAGAGCAGTGCCGCAACGACCACGACAATCACTCCCGAGACTACTATCCCGCACTTTACAACCGCACAAAGGTTCGAGAACCGGCGAAGTCTTCGACCTGGTAGCAGTGGGAGTGTCGCTGCTGACGACCTCAAGAGAACATTGAAACGAGGCGAGAGCTCGGGACACGTGAGCCCAGCCAGTACAGGTTCTCGTGTGTCGAGCTCGCGTTGGGGCAGCGTAATTAGCACCCTTTGGAACGGCAAGAGGCGAGACTCGACAGGACTCACCACCCCAAGCCATCCCTACGGTAGCAACCCCACGTCTCCAACCAAGTCGACGCAGGGGGGGCGGCGGGACAAGCTAGCAGACATGGTCAGAGAAGTCAGAACCGAGGGTTATCGTCGAACGGATGATCGCGGCTACAATACAGAGGGCAACGGGAACGGCCCCACGACACCTCGAGGTTTTGATGACCAGGTCATCGACGACCCGATTGAGAGAGTCGCTTTCCCTGAGCGGGTTCCCGATCCCAGCGGCGACTTCCGATCACCTGTCAAGACATCGATTAATGCAGAGGATGGAGTCATAGACGTTGATATTCCCTTCCCCGACTACATCACTTCTTTTGAGACTGCGGTTAGCTCGCCGTCAAGCAGCGGGTACCTATCCACTCCGGGTATTGGTAGCGGCTTGGAAGGCTTCGAACAGTTTTCCCGCGTTACGATTGACGGCGACTCCCCGATGAACGTTGCTGGATTCCTTCAACGATATCATCAGGACTTCATCCTGCAGGCAGTTCCCCCTAATGACACTCTCATGGAAGATATTAGAAAGTCGATGAGAGCCGAGCCGACCCCGTTCGTCACGCAACCATTCTACTCGACCGAGCAACCTGCCGACCGCTGGGTGGATGTCAGCAGCGCTCTGATTGCAGACACGACAACGCACACGATCAAGCGAATCCGCTATCGTCGACTCATTCGACCCAAGCCGTTCACGGACAGATCGGCCCCTCTTGGCTCTGCGGGCTCGAGCGCTTACGGTGCTGCTCCGATGACCCCTTCGATTCTTCCGTACGAAACACAATTAGACGACGAGTTCGTTGAGGAGCCGATTGCAAGTCTCGACGAGGTCTTGATTGAAGCAGTTGAGAGAGTAATTGCACAGAGCAACGAAGTGAGCAAGCAGAGTTCCTCGAACTCATCCCGATCGACAAGCAAGAGACGAGACCGTAGCAACAGCGAGGCATCGGTCTCGGTCGATTCTCATCACACCACCCGCATCCCGATGGCGTCCCAAGAAGTTCCTCGAGACCAGTGTAAGACGGTTGTCTTGTCGGCTCTGGATGAGATCATCCGCGATGTTATCGAGGAGCGGGACCAAGACACACCTGACGCCACCGTCCACGCGGTGGATCGAGACCGTGAGAGCACTCTCCGAGAAGCTGTCCGAGTCTGGCTCGATGCCGTCGAATCTAGCGAACAAATATAATCTCTTAACCACGGAAAGGCAGTCTACGGTCGTCGTTCGCCAGCTGCATTTCGTAGACTTTACGATGTTATGACATCTAGCAAACGCCACAGACCTGCTAGTCCATGTATCACCACCAAACCAACCATTTTCCTTGACCCGGAGACAGACAGATAAACTGAATTGATACCCCCACAGTAGAAGACAGTCATTTTTGCTTATTGAGAGAGCGCCTGCATCTATGCGGCACGGGGCAGCGGCCTGCGGTTGGCATGAAAGGCATAGGGACGGCCATAATATGGGTTCCCGTTGGGCGTTTAAGGAGGGTATGGGTCTTAGAAGGATGGATCTTGCCAAACGTGCCTACCATTCTCTTTGCAGAGAGGGAAAACAAGCGGATGAGAGGGGCGTCTTATGGGTGTGGAGGTTGTTGAGGGTTTTTTTCCCTCTCTCTTTTCTTTTCTACTAGCTAGGAGCGTATACGAAATAATAGGGAAAGACCCTTTCCTGGCATGGACTTGATGATGCTTGTGATGATGATTTTTTTGTAATTCGGTGCATGACAAGCTATGATGTTCGATGCCCTAGAGGCAACCGTATTTACCATCGTTCTTACCCCTTAGTGTCGTTGCTTGATATTGATCAGAATTATCAGTCAAATGGACGATGACCTGGATCTGAAGGGCGAGGGAACGGAACTGATTCCGTACGATGGGGTGAAAGCCATGGCAAAAATAATGACAGGTGGCAAAGCTTCATCAGCAGCACTCAATGCACATTACGAAGGTACAAGCATACAGCTGCCGCATTTGACGGTCGTGAGATTGACTGTATTTTTCAAGCAACTTGCAACCCCTCGCAACCTAGCTAAGCGGGGGAAGGGGGGGAGTAGGTATCATTCCAAAAGCAAAAACTGAATACGACGCATCCCGTGCATTCACGGGAGCACATCTTGCCCATAAAACCTCCCACGCTTTCTCGTTCCCCTCTCTCTAACATAGAACGCCCCTTGTTTTGTTTCGAGTCCCGGCCGTTGCTGGCAGGGGGAAAACACTCTCAAATCATGTGTAATGTAGAAAGGGCAAGTAAGATCAAGCGCAACATGTCTCGACCCTCGTTCTTCTTCCCGTTCTTTATGCAAAGCTTTTTTTTTTAACCGGCGATGCCCCGTATGTGTGCAATGTGATGATGATAATGGTGTACATGTACAATGGAAAGCAGGCCGATTGAGTGAAGAGAAGTATGTCTTCTTTGCTGCCCGTATTCTTAAGTCGTAACTGCAACCGCGTCCATTGCGGCAAAGCAGAGACTGCGCAAGGAACATAATGAAGATGTCGTGTTTGACCGCTCAGATGAAGTCCATGTCATCAAGGTCGCCGTCGGCATCGTCCTCAACTTCAGCCAGGGTCGGGTTCTTGCGTGGCCGGCCGCGTGGTCTCGGTCGAGATGTCGAGCGCGCGCGCTTCTTGCGGTTTCCGGGCAACGCGCCAGCCTTTCTCTTCCGGCCTCTACCATCAGCTGCGGGGCCGTCGTCCTCCCCCTCGCTAGGCGTGCCGGCATCTTCGCCATCAAGGTCGTCTTCTTCGGCCACCTTGAATTCTTTGTCGACGTTCATCAACTCCACGAAAGCCTTGCACTTCGCTAAAGTAGCTTCTTGTGACGCGAGTCCAGTCATGTGCGAGTTAACTTCCTCCCAAAATTTGTCTCCTGTCACGCCTTGTACTTTGGTAGGCGCTTTACTGAGGTCTTTCGCCGCTAGCTTCGTCTTTGTCTCGCGCTTGCTACCTAAACCATAGAGACGCCGAAGGTAGGTTCTGGCTTCCCAGAGACAAAGCAGTATGATGGACCCAGAGGTGAGTTGGCGAAGCCTCTTTGGAGGGATGGTCAGCTGGGGTTGCGTTGGCTGTCCATCGCCCTGCAAGTCGTCTGGTTTATCCATGTCCATGCGCACGTTAAATATTTCAGATTCGATAACATGCGCCATGCTGGATCCGGTTGTCGAAAACAGCTTTTCCATCGCATGTACCGTCACTAGAACTTCACCAACCGTCACGTAGTCGAAGTAAGCAAGGTTTTCAATCATAAACCGGGCATATTCGACATGCGGGGGCAATGGCGCGGACACGTCAAGCTTGGAAGGGTCGAAATCGACCTGAAAAACGAGTTTTTCAAGAAACTTTTGTCGGTTCTTAGACTTGCTCACTTTGAGTACCTCCATCAGAAGATGAAGCTTCGACTGAAAAGGGTTCGTGGTTGCGCCACGGGTATCCTTGACAATATCTCGCTGGTACTCGTATGCAGCTTGGATAGCCCTGACATACTCTCGTTCGATGACAGTCTCGTGTTTCTCATGAAGCGCTCGGTGCTCCATAAATGCGACCTCGGATATCTTGGTCATTGACGAAGTCTCCAGGGTGATTAGGGTTACGCCTGTTTCTTTGGGATGTACGAGACCCTGGCGGTTGATGCTGCCGAGAACCTCGACCGCAAGGAAGGCGTGCTCATCCTGAGATGACAGGGCGATCCGAGTGATTTCTTTGAGAAAACGTTGCGTAGTCGCGCTTGCCACGTCGTCGTAGTTCGTTCCACCCATGACAGTCAGCTCGCGCTTCTTGTCACCCTCGGGGCCAGCGATAGCGGCGGCAGTTGCTGCCTCGGACCGTTTTTCTTCGGTGATAAGAAATTCCTTGAAAGACCGGAGGATTGTACTCTCCAATGCTGGGATTCTGGCCTCGAATACTTGTTGAAACTTGGTGTAGACGTTTGGCGAGACGTAGTTTCGAGGATGGGCCTGACAAATGAGACCGATGGCATCGAGAGCATGCTTCCGAGCCTCCATGAGCTGCGACTCATCAGCCCAAGGTGACAGATTGTCAACCATGAGCTTTGCAACAGATGTGCCCGAGTACTTGGGGAAGATCTTTTTGAAAACGTCAATCTCAGAGTCCAGATCGCAGTGCTTGCCGACCATTCCCACAATGGTTGAATATCTGGCGAACTTCATAAGCTTGGTAGCATCCATTTGCGTGTTCCGCATGCTGGCGACTCCGCGCAAGCTGGACGCGCCTAAATAAGCCAGCTTGTCGCGGTTGTCCAAGAGGTCGGCAATGATCCACAGACAGGCAACAACGTCGTCCAATAGGTTCTTGCTAAGCCTGCCAACCGAGTTCTGCAGCTGCTCTCTCACTTCGCGGAGGAAGTCAGCATATTTGCTGGAGAGTTGTGGTAGAACCTGGCGGTAGATGACGGTAACGGCTTTAAAGACAGCCAGATCATCAGCACCGCTGATACTAGCAAGGTGAGGCTTAAGAAGTCTAATCTCCTCAAAAGTGAAGAGCTTCGGGTCTGCTTTGGCGAATATCTGCAAGACTTGCAGTGCATCTCGTCCCGGAGGAATCGTAGGGTCGTCTGAATCCAGGTTGTCGATAAGCTCGAACATCTTCTCAACCAGCTTCATGCTGACTCCAAAAGGTCCGTTGTGGGCCTTGTTTTGTCCCCCAAGGATGGATTGGAGCACTTTGTCGAGGACAGCACCCACATTTCCAGACTTGACTGTCTGAATCATAAGGGCGACGTGGTCGGTCAAGGATGTTTTGAAGGCTGCTGTATCATCGACTTGATAGAACGGAGCAAACCAAACCTCTTCAATCATCTGACGAGCCAGCTCTCGCACACCTTCGTCCGGATCCTGCACGCGGTGAAGCAAGCCGTTTGCGATAGTGCTGCGAATTTCCCGGCTCTGATTGCGAAGATAAATGTCTCGAGCCAGCTTCATCGCTCTCTTCCGCACGCCGATACCAGAGTCGATAAATCTCTCAATGATCCTCTCCGCCATCTTGTCCTCAAGTCTCGGGCGCAGACCAATGCACTTGCCCATCAAGCCAATGGCGGAATCCCGCACCTGAGGCGAAGAATCACTCGAGCAGTTAATAATCAAATGGACGACGACAGAGTCACCGTCCAAGATAGCGGGATCGGTCTCCAAAAGCTGGTTGATGCTCTTAAGACTCTTGCTGCGAACGGTAGCCTGGTCACTAGCCATGGCGTTGAGAAGAACATTGAGCATGGCCTTGAAATGCTCGCAAAATGGGGAACGCAGGAGGATGATTGAGTGAGCCAGCTTTACATGGTTGTTCGTGACATCTTTGAAAGTGTATTCGTTGGAGAGCCATCGTCGGTCCTCGATCATCATACGAAGCCGAAAAGCCAGGCGTCCGAACTCCTGGTCAAGAGTATCGTAAGTCTCCTGCATGGCATCGTAACCGGAGAAGATTCTCTGAGCCCAGTCTGCGATCAGGAAAGATATGGCTCCTTGCAAGTGAGGATCGTCGCCAGAACGCCGCTGGAGATGCTCAAGTGTTGTTCGATACGGCCCGGACCACGAAACATCATGCTCGATGCGTGTCTTCTGCTCCAATGCTGAAGTCGCCAAATCCGAGAGATAGCGAGAAAGCTCATTAGAGTCACTGCCGTCCATTGAGTAGGTAATCTTGCGAACATGTGACCGCAGTTTAGAGACCGCAGCACTCATGACACCGAGGAGTTCGAGAGCCATGTTCTTGGCAGGTGCCGCGGTTCTGTCTCCTTCCCAGAGCTTCATCATGTAGAAGGTCATTTGTCGCAGAATTAGCTCAGCGGATGGCCAGTCGGGAGAATCGAGACATTCCGTGAAGTCCTCCACGAACAGGTCGAGCAGATTGCGGTAGGGTGTATCGCCGGACTTTGTAGACTTCAGAGCGCGGTTGACCATGAAATTGACGACGTAGTTGGCGTTGTGGGTGGATGCTTCCGTTAAAGGCAATGCAACGGCCTTGAGTTCTTCCAAGGCCAATTTGTGCTGCGAGGCACCCGCTTCCTCTGACTTGATTGTCGCAGCCACGGCCTGCTTGCCAGGTTGGGTCATCTCCTCGTCCTCGTCAGCATCGTCATCTGCCATCGTTGCCAATCGACTGCGCGTGCCCTTTTCGTCGACCTTGCCAGAGCTGGCTTGCACGAGACGCATAATCAGCGCCGACACTGGCTGGATGCTCCCGCCGTTCGACAAGCGGAACTGGCGTGCGCTCTGCTTTCCGACTGGGAGCTTTTCTAGCGAAGTGAGAATGTCGTCAAAAATGCCGCGACGTTGATCAGGCTTTGCAAGAAAGATTTGGCAGAGCATCTCCATTGCAGTAAGACGGATCCCATCGAACCTCTGTACTCCGACGACAGAGTCTTTCTCCAGGTATGCGTTGTCCACGAAGAGAAGACTCGATGCAGCAAATTCCAAAGTACCGAGAGCGGTATCTGAGAGCTCAATGCTTGTGACGAGTTTGGCGAGCAGCGCGAACAGCTTCTGGCAGTTCGTGAGAATCGGGCCAATTGCCTTTTTATGAGGTTGCAACAATTTGAAGAGGGAAGATGATGAACCACTGCCTCTCATCTCAACAACAGGGATGACGATGCCCTCAACAACGCCCTTGAAAACATCGGTAGACTTCTGGATAATCTCCTCCGAGTAAATCTGCTTCTCTTCTCTGCCGCCGCACATTATGCGAAGGCATGTACGAGCTGTCTTGAGACCCATCTCGATTTCAGGCAGTTGATTCAGCCAACCCGCAACATCAGACTCGCCCCAAGACTCTTCAATTCTGAAGTCAAGGTTGAGGGTGTGCGTAAGCCCAGCTTCGCTCAGCTTCTGGATGTACTGAAGGTCCTCGATAGGTGCCTGATCGTAGCTTCCCAGATCAATCGCCTTAGCAATGGCTGTCTGCAGCTTCTGCTGCGTTGACCCTGTCAAGATAGCCTCATTGTCGCTGTTCAAATTGGCCACCTGCTCGTAACCAGGTTCGTTTCCGAGCACATGCCTAATGGCATCGAAAACGCTCTTAGTCATTCGTTCGAGATCCTGCAGTGCTGCTTCGGCTCGCTGCCGTTGGTTGAGATTTGTGCTAATATCGTCCTGTCGACTTTGGTAGGCGCCGTCTTGTCTGCGCATGGACAATCCTGTAGGTTCGTCGGGGGAGTCCGGTACCGCCATTTCGAGATATTCATCCTTATCGAACCCAGAAGCACGCGGCAACTCGATGGCGAAAGATGTCACTTGGGTATTAGATCCTCCAGGAGTTTCTAGCTTAGGAGGTTGCATGGGAGTATGTTCCGCAGGAGTAGTCTGAGTAGAACCACGCTGTGCAGGAGTAGATTGTACCGGATGTTGAAGTTGAGTAGTCGTCTCCTGCTTCGGGGCAATTTGCGTTGGTGTAGCGACTCGAGTCACCTCTGACGGGTTGACGGTCGCTGGAAGCGGGGCGGCTTGGTCAGGAACCTCCACGTATGCTTTGGGATCGAATTTCTTAGAAGGGATCGCGACTTCAAAGCGGAAGTTGTTTCCTCGGTGGGTTTCTGCACTCGTCGAGGATTGCCTCGGCGGCAGGGCGACTTTGGGTGTCGACGGAGGTTGTGGTGGCTGTTGGACAACCTGTCCGTTGACAGAGGCGGGGCCAGTTGTTCCAGTAGGTGGCTTGATGAATGTTGGTGCCCTATCAAACACCATCTTGGCCACTGGTGAAAGGCCAACGCTGAGGCTCTGAGAGCCGGCGGAACTCGACGTCATGTTCGCATTCGGTTTGGGGACAGTCTTGAACTTGCTGCGCGAGACACAGGGTTAGAGACCGACAAAGGTTCAGGACGAACGTCGCTCAACTTACAAATATGTCCGCTGGTTAGGCTTCAGGTCATGAAGCACATGATCAACGGCATACTTCAGATGTTTCAACCCATGATTCTGGTTTTGCCCGGTGGCTTCCTTGTTGAGACTGTCGTATTCCTGACTGTTGAACATGTGCGATATGCTCGAAGCAAGCGAACCGGAGCCGAGGGTCGGGTCGGGTATGAGATCTGGTAGATGTTAGCGCTCCAGTGGGCTCGAGAAGTTTAAATAAGTTTCCACGTACCTGAAGTGAACGGAATGACGGAGGTCTGGGGAGAGTAAGGCAACGCCTCGGGCAGCGTGAACGGCCGCGCCATGGGACGCTGATCCGCAGCTGGCGGCTGCATGTAGCCGCCATTGGGCGGACCATTCTGGATGGTCCCTTGGCTGTTGACCATATTTCCTGAGTCCTCAGACCTAGGCCGAGCCTCAAGACATGTTATTTCAAGAGGCGAACGAAGGATCGAAGCGTTGGACGAAGGCTGATCAGGAGGGTATTCGGAAACGCGCAAGCAGGGAAGAAGCGCTAGTTGTTCAAGTTGGGTGGAAGAGAAGAAGAACTAAGGTCTTATTGAAGGGGAAGAAGCCGATCGCATCGTCCGGAATCGAAAAGGCGCAGCAAGAAAGGAAGGATCTCGAGTTGCGATCCGTCGTCGTCGTCGTCGTCGTCGTCGTGGATGCGATGGGAGAGTGGAAAGGTTGCGACTGCCTCGCGTGGAAGGACCCTTGTCCGTTGCGTGGTCCGTGCAGAAGCTTTAGGCGTTTGGAGCGACCAACCAGTGGCCAGTTGTTCCGTTCCTGCCTGTTGCCCCCTGGCCTTTGGCTTCCCTTTGTCTTGCCTGCACCGATTTGCTGCTTAGATAATATAGCACCAGAGGGCCCGCAGTCTCTTCTACGATAAGCGGACAATCGATAAGGAAAGGAAGGAGACTTGATAACGACGACCGCTTGTCCCAAAATCTTCCCGGACAGAAATATTTTGTCGGTCCTTTCTGCCGCGATACTCCGTTGCTCACTACACTCTCGGCCGACATAGTAACACCACACCACACCAGCAATCATGTCTGCCATTGGAACCCTCGTCTTCTGCCACGATTGTGGCAATTTGCTTCCCGCTTCCATGGGAACAGAGAAGAACATCCTCACGTGCGACTGTTGCGGTGCCGATAACAAGGGTAGGTTGACCGCCGTCAGCGCATTCGCCGCAAACCGAACTGACAGTTTCGTATTAGACACCGGCTCCAAGACGATCGTTACCCAGACGAAGCCTTCTGATTTCCCATCACAACTTCGACAGAAGCTGCAGTCCAATGTCCAAGCCGTTGATAGGGCGAACGTTAACACCGAGGCTACGATTAAGGAGACATGTCCCAAGTGTGGAAGAGAGGAGGTCCGCTTCACTGCCGTGCAACTGCGTAGTGCCGACGAAGGCAGCACCATTTTCTTCACCTGTGACTGTGGCTTCAAGTACGCTAATTCCTCCATTCCAAACGAGCTAACCACAATGCTGACTGAGTATTTTCCAGGTGGTCTCATAACAACTGAAATACACAAAACTTTTTACCCGTCGCTTATAAGTACCTAATGCCACCCAATATTTACCTGCCGACCCAATCTCCAAATACCAGTTCCCTAGGTCTAAGCAGCCGCCTTGGCGGCGTCGGGGATCAATGCATACTCGGCCTGGCCACTGGACTCGAACTCGGCCATGTCCAACGCCACGATAACGCTCTCGCGCACGACCTTCTCCTTATCGTGAAGGAACTTCTTGAGAGTATCTTCAACGCCCTCCTCGTCGCCAAGGCTGCCTAGCGCCTCGGCGGCCTCGTGCCGCACCATACTCGCCTCTTCGGTGTTGCTGAGCGCCTCGGTTAACGCGGGGATCGACGCCGGATGCGACAGTTGGCCGAAGACGAAGGCAATCTCGTGGCGGAAGAGTGCAGACGAATCGGCGAAGCCTCTTGCGAGGGCGTGCACGGCGGGGACGGCGGTCGGCAGGTCGGGCGGCGACGCGAGATCGCGCAGGGCAAACATGGCGCGGTAGCGCAAGAAGAGGGGCAGCTTCGAGTCCATGAGTGTCTTCTCGAGCTCTTCGACGGTGCGTTGGGACTCCTCCATGGGGGGCGCGGGGTCTACGGAGGTGAAGTCGCTGTGGAACGAAAGGACATAGGCGTTAGCATAAAGAATCACGATACCCTTTTTTTTCTCTCTTCGAAATGTAAGGCCGATGTAGCGCAGTCGGGGCCTCTTACCTCTTGCGCAACTTCTCCAGCTTTCTCTGTTCCGAGTTTTCCCACTCGATGCGGTCGATGGCGATCTCGCACGTTTCGGTGATGCAGACATCCTCGCCCTCGCGGTCTCTGAACTCTCTGAGAATATCCAACTGACCAGCGTCGCCCAGCGCACCGAGGGCCTCAGCGGCCTCATGGCGGCACATGGGGTCCTCCTTCAGGTCGCGAAGAACATCGCGCAGGTAGGGGACGGCGACAAGGTTTCCGGTCTGACCCAGACAGTAGGCGAGCTCGTGCTTGAGCAGGGCTGAGGGGGAGGCAAAGCCAGCGGCAATAGCCTCGATAGCGGAGGTGCTGTCGGGGCCCTTGTTGTTGCAGGCGACGTGCTTGAGGGAGAAGAGGGCGCGGAAGCGGAGCGGCAGCGGGGTGGTCTCGGAGGTGAGCGTCTTGCGCAGCTCGGCGATGGTTTGGGTCTGGTCGGCAGCGGCGATGGCCTCGAGCGTCTCGCGCGTCTCGGGAAGGTCTGCGGAGGGGGACATGTTGGTGTTTGTCTTGTTTCTGGGATATCGTTCTATGAGCAAGAATGAGAAAGAAAAGTCAAGAGGGCTGCCAAGAAATTGTGAAGTGACTCAAGTGAAGCCGAGCAAAAAGGGCGTGGGCCGATTCTCTAAAAGGTGGGATGGACCAAAAAGACTTACCTCCAAGGGGTCGTCTCAGTTCGGATCTGATAAAGAAACTGTAGAAATTTTGCGAGGGGCAACAGCGGGGTGGTTTGGGCACCGATAAGATCTGCCCCTCACTGGGAAAGGGTACCCTGGAGCCCTGCAGTTTGTGGGAACCGCTGCGTAGAGACAACCACAGCCGCCGGGATGAGGGCGACAGGATTTCCGAGACGCGCATTGGTGCGCTATATAATATCCGATTTCTTTAATCTCCCAACGCCGAATAGATTCAAACGGTCTATTAGTCTAGTTGGTTAGGACGTCGGATTCTGATCTTGGAAATTCCGTAGGCCCAGGTTCGAATCCTGGATGGACCTCGATTTTTGCTTTGTTACCCGTCAACTCAAAATCCTTGCCTCTGCTTGTTGTTTTCATTCTGTCAGAACAAGTTGCTTTGGTTGCAGACGAGAGAGACTCTGTTCCGTCGAGAAATTTTGCCTTTTCAAGTTGCACCAAATGTTGATGGGTGACTCTGACTCTGTTAAGTGGGGTTACCGCCTTGGCGGGACCGTCCACGGCTCTGAGGCTGTTTCGCCACCACTCACAGCAACTAGTTTTGTCAACCACTTCCTCGCTCTTACTCCAAACAACACTTCGACGGCGCAGGATCTGGAGTTTTGAAATCAAAATAAACGAAAAGGTGGAGTGTTCTTTCTGTTAGTACAATACTTATTATTCAAGAGCTTTAAGGTCCATCTTTTCTGACGCTCGTAACAGAACGGCTTTCTACCCCGGCTTATCAATCAACTTCACCTCACTTGGCCTCAAGTAAAGGCCGGTTCCGGACCTGGAATCTTGCTTCCAAGTAATACACTTGACATCGCTTTCATTTTAAGAACCTCGCAAGCCTGGACATAGCCTTTTATCAAAACCCCGTACCTCACGCCTTCAAGATGGCCCCCTCTTTAGAAGAAGACCCGGACTCGGTCCAAGACGTCCTCTCCAACCCCCTAAAACAGAAACCCTCCCTCGTCGCCCCGGAACCAGAACACTGTCCCGGCCCCGAGTCCGCAGCGGCAGGTACGGCTGACTCCTGTGCCGGATGCCCAAACAAGGAGATTTGCGCCGCGACAGCCACAAAAGGTCCAGACCCGGACATTCCCATCATCTCCTCGCGCCTCTCCTCCATCGCCCACAAGATCCTCGTCCTCTCCGGCAAGGGCGGCGTCGGCAAGTCCACCTTCACCACCCTCCTCGCCCACGCCTTCGCCACAAACCCGGACAGCAGCGTCGGCATCATGGACACGGACATCTGCGGGCCCTCGATCCCCAAGATGCTCGGCGTCGAGTCCGAGACGATCCACGTCTCCGGCGCGGGATGGTCCCCCGTCTGGGTCCTCGACAACCTCGGCGTCATGTCGATCCAGTTCATGCTGCCGGACCGTGACGCCGCCATTATCTGGCGTGGCGCCAAGAAGAACGGTCTCATCAAGCAGTTTCTGAAGGACGTTGAGTGGGGGCCCCTCGATTTCCTGCTGGTCGACACGCCGCCGGGGACCAGCGACGAGCACCTCAGCGTCAACACGTTCCTCCGCGACAGCGGCATCGACGGCGCCGTCGTCGTCACGACGCCTCAGGAGGTCTCGCTGCTTGACGTCCGCAAGGAGATCGACTTCTGCCGCAAGGCGGGCATCCGCGTGCTGGGCCTGGCGGAGAACATGGCGGGTTTCGTCTGTCCCAAGTGTACGAACCAGAGCGAGATCTTCCGGGCGACAACGGGCGGCGGGAGGGCACTGGCCGAGGAGATGGGGGTGCCGTTTCTGGGGAGCGTGCCGCTGGATCCACGCATTGGTATGGCGTGCGACTACGGCGAAAGCTTCTTCGATAGTTTCCCGGATAGTCCTGCATGTTTGGCGTTCAAGGAGGTTGTGAGGAACGTCAGCAAGGAGATTGGCCTGAACGACAAGGATGTGTTGCCCGAGTAGACAGAGCATTGCTCCTCTTTTTTACGAGTTTACGTCTTGAAACAAATAAAACAAAATGATATCCCCGTGACTTCGGCATGGGTTCTACTGTTAAGCATCTGTATTATGTACGCGAATGCTGCATACTGCCGTTCTGGTATTCATCATGACGGCCAGCCTGTGTTCCTTCTTGACTGTGTATATCTGCTCGACCTATACTCTCTCTCAGTTCCCGTCTCCTCACGCAGAGCCCAACTTCTGCGGTATCTCCTCCAGGTCCTCGACGTCCTGGATGTCGATCACGCGGCCGACCTCGCTCGTATTCCGCATCAGCTCCTTGGCGCCCGCGTACAGCATCCGTATCTCGTTGTTGCAGGTGATCGGGAGGTAGTAGATCAGGACGTAGGGCACGGACAAGCGGCCGGAGGGCTTTCAGGTTGCGAGGTTAGCTCGGTGCTCTTGTTCGATCTACAGATCTTAGCGTTGGGCAGGAAATACCAGTGTAAGCGGGTAGCTCAGCAGCACGAAGCGCGGGCTGTGGTCCGGCAGGTCGTCGCTGATCTCTTCGAGCGACTTGTACACGACTTTGTCATCGTCTTGGCGGATCTCGTGCGTGTTCTTATCAATGTAGTCTAGGGGATGCGCATCGGACGTCAGCTGTCGATGCATCGTGCAGTGGTGTGTGGATGGTGATCGAGGGTTAGTGGTTGAGCCGAGACATACATACATATGACGGCTTGGGGGTCGTTGGACCGTGAAGTTCCGAGGCGGAACTTGCGCAGGTGGTCCTTGGTCTCCTGGGAGAAGGTGTAGAGTCGCGATTCGGAAGCCTAGAGGCAGAGACGAAAGTCAGCCCATCATTCGGACGAGGGAGGATGCGGCAGAAGAGGAAGAAGAGCGCACCATGGCTGTGAATGCTCCAAAAGAGGGACTCAACGCAGAGTACCAAAGTCGCTCAACGTATGCGACGGGTCCAAAAGGGTTCAACGAGACTGGAGGCCGGTTCGTTGCGATGATCTCTCAGGGTCCAGCGGGATCTCTCTTGTTTTGCTTCGGGTGTCCCTAGTCGCAACACTAAGAACGTCAGGCCAAAGGAGTCAGGTAAGCCACACGACCCCTCCCCCGCTCCCCCGACGGGAAGTTGAGACCAGCGCATCGAGGCCCCGCCATTCAGCGGCGGCCAGGTTTGCCCCACCAGTGACCTCACCCACCAACACCCGCCGAAACTTTGGCCGTCCAGTTCCCCCGGCCAGCTTCCGGAGTTCGGCCCTCGTATACGTTTCGATTCCGACGACCGTCCGATCTGATACATCGTGTCAGTATTTGTATCAGTTAGCATCACACTGTCAGGTATTCTCACTGGTCACAACCCCAAGGTGAGTTGATGGCTAGTATGGCACACGTCAAACAAATATCCTATTGTGCCATGTAAGAAAAGAGGACGGGGCTAAGAGCAGGAAAGTGGTAAATGATACAACTATATCATTGTCGGTTTCCCCGAATCTTTTTCGTTCTTCTTTTAATTTTCGTCTCTCTGGAAAGCAGAAAACACCAGCCTTGCATGACCTGGTTTATCTCTAAGTCTCGTTCTTATGTTGTCTTTGGGATGGCAACTAAGAGCAAGAATGACAACAGCCGAACTCGAGTCCTGTACTTGGACGTTTGCATTAGCCTTGCGACCTGAATGTAAGAAATACGCTCTCCGTACCCTCATACACATCAAACTCCTCATTGGCAGGTAATCTCTCGTACTCGGAAAACCAAAACCAAGGCTTCCCGTACCTCAAGCAAGGCCGACAATCCAGGCCCTGGAGGCACCAGATGAAACAGTCACTCGATATGGACAATCTTCTCTTACTAACGGATGCGTTGTATCAAAGTATGGCCATATTAGAGTTTAATCATGGTTATATCAGACCTGAAATGTGAAGGCACTCAGTCAAAGCTATCATCTCGCAAACAAGCGACTCTCGAGCGGCTCTAGCCTACATCTGGCATGGCGTGTGAGACCACAACCAGAAGATTTTCGCAGCATCAGCTCCGTATACCGAAAGGGGTATTGTTGGCGGTGGAAAAGTTGAGAGTTTGGTTCTTGTCTTGTGTCCGCGGAAGAACCTACACGAAGTGACTGCTGGGCGAGCTTGAAGCTTCAACTAGCTGAGCAACACTGAGCCGGACACGATGCGCACTTCAGGTTCAACTATAGCCATCGGGTACATTCTCAATCTTAAGAAACGGGATAAACACGGTAAACAATATTTTCTTCAGTATTGGGAAGCATTGCATCCAAGAAAACAATAATAGTTCAAATCTTGCCAGCATCTCGTCTTGCGCCTTCGATCTCTGCACAATGTACTATACCGCAAACCAAAACTTTGGCGCTGAGGTACTTCTAAACAAAAATCACGTGATAGTGCTGACTGTTCACCCGTTGCCAAACCGGAGTCGGAGCCACCAGAAACACTGCGACGCAGCTCCGAGCTTGAGTCCTCTCTTCCCCTTGCCGTATCCGCTCCGTCCCTTGACTTGATTCGTGCGAACTTCCTCTGGTCCGTAATAGGTGTAGACCTTGCATTCGTCTTCCGGCAGATTTTCCACTTAATATACTATCCTGTCAAACCTTCCGTGTCATGATTTATTTTCCACTGATTATTTGACTTTCCTCCGGCATATGACATCATCGATTCTTCTGTAAGGAAAAGTCGAGCGCATACGTGACAGTAACTTGAGAACTACACAGGTAGTGAGAGACACGTCGATACATACTACGAAAGGACTCTTCATGTTCGCCCGTCTCACCCAGCTCTCCCGGCATTTCCCCTCGGCTCAAACAATCACGCAAGCCGTCAAGCCGGCCCTTCCGATCTCCGGTCTCGCCCTCGCCAGAATCATGGTCTCGGCCGACGAGCGAAACACCCGCACCATCCACACGGCGGCGTGTTTGATCATTGGAGATGAGGTCCTCGGCGGAAAGGTGAGTGTCGCATAGCTGCGTCCGTGCGTGAATGGGTGAATTGTGAGGGCTGACGTCGTGCCATGGTTGTAGACCGTTGATGTAAGTGAAGCAAGGCGATACGAGTGAAAATGCCGTAACTGTACCATGTTAACCAATCTCTCTAGACCAACTCGGCGTACATGGCCAAGTGGTGCTTCTCCTTGGGCATTGTAAGCTCTCTGAGTGCGACAGGGACCCCGCAACGTTGCTAATATGCGGCCAGAACTTGAAGAGAGTTGAGGTCATCGAGGACGATGAGAGCGAAATCATTGAGGCCGTTAGGCGTATGAGCGATCGCTACGACTTCGTAGTTACCAGGTTAGTCGACCAGTCCCGATGCATTGGGACCAGAGCTAACAGGACATTGCAGTGGCGGAATTGGGCCAACGTAAGGACCTGAACCAATCCCAACGAACAGATCATGGCTCATGTGTCAACAGGCACGACGATATTACCTACCAATCGATAGCCAAGGCTTTCGACCTGCCCTTGGTTCTCAACCAAGACGCCTTCGAGCGCATGAAGAGGCTCTCGAAGCCGCACCCGAACCAGCCGCATTTCGACTGGAACGTCGACTCCCCAGCGCTGCAGGCTAAGCTGCGGATGGTTATCCTCCCCACCGACGAGAAGCGCGACCCTAGCAAGCAGTTCCTCTTCCCCCACGAAGATCTCTGGGTCCCGATCAACGTTGTCAACGGCAACATCCACATCTTGCCCGGTGTTCCGCGCCTTTGTAAGGTCTCCGCGTCTGCATAGGTTCTTGGCTAACATCGCGGGATAGTTGAGAAGCTCTTAGACGGGCTCAAGCCGAGCATCGTACCTCGGCTTACCGACCCGGAAGGCAAGGGCCTTTGCCGTGTACTGATCTCCACGCCGCTCCCGGAAAGCGCCGTCGCCGGTTATCTGACACAACTCGCGGCCAAGGTGGAGCCCAAGGGCGTCAAGGTCGGCAGCTACCCTCGATGGGAGCAAAACGGCACGGTCACGCTCGTTGGACGGTAAGTGACAGCCAATCCCTATCCTCGTCGGTAGTTCGGTAGTCTGCATATGTCGACACGTCTGTGACTCTCAAAAGACGACTGCTAAGTTTTTGTTGCAGGGACCAAGCCTACATTGAGAGCATCGTTGATGAAGTCGTCGAAGGCGTTCAGGGTAAGCGCGTATATGCGGAGGGCGAGGATGATACCATAGCCACAGTGTGAAAGGGCCCCAATTAATTAGAGCAAACTCAAACTCAATCAGATAGCCATCCCACGATCCCAAAGAAAGTGGCGCCGCTGCAGCAATCATAACTCCTTGCCTGCGGGTTTTCCAATTGTAACCCGTTACCTCAATCGGAACTCTGGGGGTGTCCGCTCTGCTGAGGTGATGACTCTCTCCACCGTCCCAGAAGCCGGCATGCTGCGTTTGGTTAGCATCATCCTGCAGAAGTTGACCATTTCAACCTCTTGGATTAGGCATGCGTCCGTTTTGTGCACAATGTCGTCTGGGATGTTAGAAGTCGTCCGAGTACTCTGAAGACACAGGCCGGCGGGAGACGCGCAAAGACCACACGGGGGCCATTACTATAACCAATTTCGGCCCACGTGGAGAGGAGGAGACCAAGGTGGAATCGGACGCCGATCTCTTCGATGACGCGGGAAAAGGGACAACTCTCGCACGGACTAAACTGGCGTCGCAGGCGATCGATCCCGTAATTCCAGGTTGCAGCCAACGGTCGCCTCAGATTGCCAGGTAGACGCGGCATCGCGAACTACCTTCTACGTCCAACAAACATCAAGAGGATCGTCGCGAAACCCCTCTCCCCTGTCAAAGGAAATGGCACCGCCTGCCGCCGACTAGTCCAGGACCCTGGACGCGTCGACGGCTCGGCCGCCACCAAGCGCTGGTTGCAGATTGCATTACTGCAAGCCAGGGTTGGATCGAAATGATCTTCTAGGGCTTCTAGAAAGTCGAGGTTCCATGACAGTCGCTATGTGACAATGGTCCGGGCGAGCGAGATATGCCAACCCGATTACCTACCGGTTGTAGACTGGCCTCGTTTCGTCGGGAGATGAGTGTGGGTTGAAGTGTGGGTTGGGGTTCGGTGCTGTCGTGGACGACTCTCATCAACGTTTGGCTGTACATGCGTCGCGTGACGGTACGATGGGGCTTTTGCTCGCGGATCCTTATCGACGGCTCCCCAAGGCGGAAGAAACCTTTGGACTGGCAACCATTCAAACCACACCATGCACACTGTATTGAGTCAGCAGAATGTAAAGATGTGAGGGAAGGGCTGCTCAGGCCCCATAAAAGCATGTCCGCCACTACAACATAGTCGTCGCAATGTCGATTCCAAACCAAGGATAGGCCGTCAATTGTGTGGGCTATCGGGAACTTCACTCCCCCCCAAATAGTATCGCACTGTGCGATCAGGCAAGCTTAGGCCGCTGTCGCCATCGTTCGCCGTGGTCAGGATTCATGAGCGCAACCCTGCCGACAATCCATCCAGTGTTCTAATGGTTCATAACTATCGTCTACGGCGCTGTTCTGGTTGTGGTCAGGGCTTTTAGAAGCACGAGCCCCGCCATGTTTCAATTCCTCGCAGGAACCATCCGACAATTGTATGGTTATCTGTGGTTGCGCTTGAGCCTTTAGACCCGGTGGACTATCAACCGTAGGTGTTGGCAAAAGCGTGGGGAAAGTTGACACCAAAAAGAAGCGGGTAGTCAGCCAAAGGGCAGTCAGTGTTCTTAAAACCCTTGGCAACAAACAAGTAGTTGTTAATTGAGGAATAAGTTCCAGACATTCATCAATGTGACTCGCACCATTCAGTGTCATGAGTGATCCTGAGGAACTATAGGCAGAGACATGGCCTAAGAGTGCCCCTGTCACCTCCACTTGAAAGTATAATAACCCGCGGAGGGGACGAAGGAGAGCGACCTGAGCGCAGCATCATGGAGAGATCGACATGATTGATAGCGATGTGTTTCGGGAAGATGATCGGCGCTGTCTCGCTGGTCGGGCCATGCCAGCTCGGGCAGCGCAGAAGACGGTGGGTTTTGGAAGGAGAAGGGTGCGTTGAAGGAACGGCTCCGGCGCTTTGGCCTCGAGGTCCTGGCAGCGAACGAATCAAAGCTCCCATGGTGATAGCTGTCTTGGGCCGCCAATGATCAAGAACCTCTATCTGCGCGGAGGAGCGTGCCGTGGGCCACTATAGTTCTTGCACCTCATAAGTAGACCTTGCGAGATCTGACGGCTGTGGATGAAGATGAAGCGGCGCGAGAGATTCTCTGATGAGAATAGCAGTTCAGTGAAACCATAAATTGTACGACCGATGCAAGCGAGCCAAAGTTCAGATGTCAGGACGAGGCGAAGTTGACCGATGCGTTAGAGGTACGGAAGCTGATGGAAGCCTCAAGCAACACTGTTTCGGTCTGCAGTTTTGAGTTCATCTTGCGGCGAAACTTTGGCCAGATGGAAGTTGGTTCCATGCCATCTTGAAGCATCAGCATCATTCGGGTCGACGCACGCTCGACCCATTCTGTCATAATGATAGAAGGTCCCCGGCAACTATGAGGTCCTGGGGTGCAGTAGTCCCTAGTTGAGCCGTTGAAACGGGAAAGGTGAGGGGCTCGAAGCAGCGTTGACTGCAGTTGCCCCCGTCACAGAGTGCAAGGGTCACGACTGCTGGAGCTCGTCTCTGACGCGCATTCTTGACTGTGAGGTGCTCGTCGTGACCCCGTACCGTGTACCGATGTGCGCGCCTATCCAACTGCACAGTGACATGCTGCAGCGTGTTTCTGCTGGAGTGGGATCTGTCGAACCTTGCCATTAAGCTGACTTCCCATCCGTAGCGCCTGAGAAAACGAATGCTTCTCGTGATCAAACCAATAGTGATACACTCAGGCTTCCATTCCTGTCCCGAGCCGCGGGTAGCGCCAT
The DNA here is from genome assembly GCA_001625285.1 of Colletotrichum incanum. Lineage (NCBI taxonomy): Eukaryota > Fungi > Ascomycota > Sordariomycetes > Glomerellales > Glomerellaceae > Colletotrichum > Colletotrichum incanum. The sequence goes on from LFIW01001989.1 coordinate 103,994, forward strand.
GGTCTCAGTCTGATTGACTTCCTTGTATCGTGTTGGCTGAATGCGGTGTTTGATGATGTGCGCCTGCTGTCATACAATGGAGCGGCCATGCCTGTTCAAGCCGAGAGCTTGAATGGCTGCATTCAAACCCTGGAATCTGTGACTTGTGGTAGCCAGGCACTCGCGATGACGGCTGGCAGTTGCTGTGATGCGACACGGTGCTCGATAAATCCGCCGGGAGTACTGCATGTCAGTCTGCATCACCCTCCATCTACACCAAGAGGAAACTTCAGACGGTGTTTTGTGTCTAGAAGCAAGGAACATGGGGATGATACTTTGCGTTCCAACGCCTTCGCCCTTACATCTTTACTGTTGTAACACGCAGACACGTTGTCTTTGTCAGATGACGGGCGCAGTAGGTAGGGAGGGAGGGAACGAGTGGTATGAAGTGTTGAAATTGTTATTACCAAGGTTTGGGGCGCAAGTCGAGAATGAAATTGTGTGTAGGTTAATTGGGCGAACACCAGCGCCACCAGTTGGCACATGGGATCGGTTGAGGTTGAGCAGCATGTAATTCCTACTTGGAGCAAAACAACCGTCGTCGTGATGGCCAGCCGCACAACGAACGTCCGCCTGGACATGGGAAACCCGAGAGGCTCAAGTTGGCGGGAGAATCACGCCGCAAGCAGACACTAGATGGGCTCGTAACACAAAGACTCCAGCAGTTGGCGATACCATTTCTCTGTGTATGTGTGCTAGGTGCCAAGAGCAGGGACCGCGGAGCCGCCAAAGGTTGCCGTAGGTTCTGAAGGTACCGAAATGTTTTGGGCGGTGCCCCAAATGCGACGACGCGTAGGTGACGACTATCAAGATGATGGATAGCAGAACATATATTCCAACGAATTGGGCGATATTGCCCCGAACCTGGGAAGGCCGCTAGGAATGTGACAGGGAGTGGAGCTCAGCACCACTGTAGCTCAATGGACTGCAGTCCTGATGTAGGTGATGGACAGGAGAAGAAATTTGTTCCGAACGCCCAAGCTGTTTGTAGCATGGAATCAGGGGGAGGTGTGAAGTGTACGAGAGAGCTCTTGGGGACGGATGCAGAATGTACTGAGTGGTGTAGCAGCATGGTTCATGGTCGGAAGCTGGAGATGCATCCATCGTTTACACTGTGCGACACTGTACGATTAGTGCGAACCGAGCAAGGAGGAGCAAGCACCAACATGGTCAGAGCTTCCCCACAGCGGAGGTCCACCCTTCGAACCCCCTTAGCTACATATGGCCATGTCCCCGGGCCGGGTTATCGTTAATCTTGGTATGGTGCTAGACAAGGTACCGTAATTGAGATGCCCTCAAGGCCTCTCTTCACCCTGGTCTCCCAATGAAGAAGACGATTGCGGCTGCCTTTTGTTTCACAGGTCACAAGATGTCTCTGGAACGACAAACTATGACCACAAGCAGAACGGACGCGACGTGCAGTTCGGCAAACCATACACTCATCACACGTATCACCAACAATGGACCGAGGCAATGCCGCGAACACGTCCGCTCCGGGCACTCTGGTTGTCTCCACACTATCGTCTCCGTCCCAGACTATTCATATCTGATGTAGTTGGTGGCGCTTCTGGGCATGGCCGTTAGCAACCAACCTTTGGACACAGGGCAAGCTCAGGGAAGCTCAGCAGTATGTAGACATCGGAAAAGCTGGAGGCCGCAACAGGCCAGCGGCTCATCTCACTCGTTGTCCCATGTAATTAACGTAATCAGCAGTGTGGAGCTGATGAACCACGAAAAGCGATACGTCCTTTTCCAGTCCACGTCCTCCTCCCATGTCAGGTTTCTGCTCAGATTAGATGACTGATGGCCCAGGGGCGGACCAGACGTTGTGATTAGACGCAAAATTGAATGGCCTCATCAAATGGAGCCGGTAAAGGGATCAGCCGGGAATACGTCGCGAATTCCATCTCATGACCGGGCTTTCACCCATCCCGGATTCAATGCCGTGCCTGTGCCAGTGTGTGCTTCTGTAAGCACAAAGATGGAGTCGAGACTTGGCCATCAGTGTAAGCGAGTTTGGTGATCACAAGGTGTTGATTACCACGTATATTTGCATCAGGGTATTCTGTCCAGACCGATACTCCACTTACGAAAATATTCGAATCTATCCCCTGTCAGGATTTTGGAAATACCTCTTCGGGCGCTCACAGTTGCAGTTCGTCCATGTCCCCTGTCATCTGTGTACGTACCTCACGCGGTCCCTTTCCTCTGAGCACCAAGGTGGAACCCCCCGTCTCGCTCCCCACTCGCGCGAACCACAAGGCCCCTCCCCTCCCCTCTCTCTCGCTCTCATCTTTCTCCCCTTTCCCTTTCGTCCACTCACTACCACTTTAATCGATCGCGTCCACCCCTGGCGCTTCATCAATGACTTGCCTGCTCCCTTCGGCTGCTTTGCTGGTGGGAATCTGCAGGCGTATGCACCGGGCCTCTTTTTATGGTTCCAGGCCTCCCCCTGCTGCAGCCGACGCTACTGCACCAGAAGGCCGCCACGACAAACTCCAACAGTACAAGTCCCTTTTTCCTATCCCCAGTCGAATCCCACCTTTGTTCGAGCCCTCGGTATCCGTATCATCCCAAAATTTTCCTTCAATGTCCTGATTGATCACTTCCTGCCTTTGAAGCGCTGTATCTCGACTCGGGCTAGGCGTAGCAATGGGCATTAGTTGCCACCCGATGCCCAATCTCCATGATGCTCCCTTCTTCCCAAAGCTCGACCCATGACCCTACGACGCAATTGGCAATTGAAAGTGACGTCTTCGCAAGTAGAGCGCTTTTACCATTTCGGACGCTGATCGATCTACCTCCTCCGCCGACAGGTGCGTTGTGTAGCGCCCGTCGCGTACCTCGACTTTAGTGGTGAAGTTCGCATATGCGGTGGGTGTATGAGTGTGTGTGCGTGCCTAGGCCTACTGCGACTCTAGCCGTCAAATCATACCTCCAGCGCTAAACGTCGAGTCCTCGCTGACCAACCGCCGTTGTCCGTTCTGATGAGAAGAAGCAACTAACAAGAGGTCAAGGTTTCCTGGTAAGGCAGAGGGCGAGCGAAAAGCGCCTTCCTTGGCGTGGCAGAAGCCGCGCGCATTGGACCTTTCGGTCTCACGAGAGAAGGGGGCAGGAGGATGAGGAGTAAGAGGGCTTCTTTCCGAGTGGGAGACGCACAGAGAGAGAGAGAGAGAGAGAGAGAGAGAGAGAGAGAGAGAGAGAGAGAGAAAGAGGGAGGAAAGGACCTGGCTAGACCGGGGCAGACTTGGCCGGGCATAGCAAACAACACGAGGCCGCCAGAGGAGGCAGAATGAGCAAAGCAGCGCAACGAAACGAGACCAAAGCAGACGGGACCGGACAAATAGCCTCAGCATCAACATCAGACCTTGAATCAACACGCCTTGTTGAGTGTGTTCCGACCTTCAGCTTTCTCTCCCCTTCTGTATCTCTATCTCTTTCTCACCCCCTCACTCTCCTCTGGCGTCACCTCAATTTTCGGACTCATCTCAATGAACGAGTTCTCTTAATGTGTTCGGCATCGTAGCTTGCTGGCTAGTAACCTAAATACGTACCATTTGTGGATAAGTTGACGGGAAGGCACGGATACGGCACCTTCCTCGCCTGCCTCTTAGAGGCCTAGCAATGGGGGCGACAGAGTGGGAATAAAATAAAATAAAAACCAAGGCGCGGGAAAGAGCGAGGGGGTCAGGTAGGGGAAGGAAAGGGAAGGGAAGGGAAAGGGAAGGCAGGGAAAGGCAAGCTAGGAAAGGTACAATTTCGGAGGGTGTGGTAGTACCACGATTTCTGTCGCCCAGCAGCTGTCAGAGCAGGTATCCAGGTACGCTAAGATAGTACCTTTCCTTCCCCCCTTCCTACCTGGACCTCCAGGTACCTAAGCCGGGAGCAGCAAGCAGAGAGGGTAAAAGGAGCAGGAGAGAGAGCAAAGAGCAGGTGCAGCAGCAGCAGCAGGTACGGTCGCCCAGTGCTGCTGGTCCGTCCTTCCCTACGACTGGACCGACCTGTTCCCTCCATCTCCACATTTTTGCCAAAAGCCCCCCTTAGCAACGAAACACCACCCCATTCTCTCATTCTCCTTCTCGAAAGACTGTCTGCTGTCAGTCCCGGATTTCTGCCATCGACCTCGTCGTTTCACCTTTAAACTTCGCAATCCGGCCTGTGCCGTCCCAGATTCCCACCCGTCGTTTCGCTCGCTGGAAACCAGTCCTTTTTCCCACGCTCACGCATCCTCGCAATCAGCCCGCTGCGCCCTTTCCGAATCCGTCGACTCGCCAAATCGCCTGGCTGCTGCTCCTGAACTGTTTCCCGGATCCCGTCCCTCTTCCCTCACCAGCTGCTTCGAGCCATCAACAACGAGTGCGAACAAGACTGTCGAGAATTCCTCCATCAACCAACACTTCATCACAGCACAATGGCGTCCAAGGTTCGTCGTCGCGACTTCCCGTTCCCTCCATTTCCACCTCGTCGCGCCATCGCTCCATCGATCCATTGCTAATCAGTCGCCGTCTTGCAGTTTTTGAGGGAGTACAAGTTGGTCGTCGTCGGTGGAGGTGGTGTCGGTAAATCCTGCTTGACCATCCAATTGATTCAGAGCCACTTTGTCGACGAATATGACCCGACGATCGAAGGTGCGTCGCCCCTAACACTTGCCGCTGCTTCATGCGGCCGCGAATCAATCGCGTGCTAACGTCGCCCTTTCTCAATTCAGATTCCTACCGCAAGCAGTGCGTCATCGACGAAGAGGTTGCCCTGCTCGATGTCCTCGATACCGCCGGCCAGGAGGAGTATTCGGCTATGCGAGAGCAGTACATGAGAACGGGAGAGGGCTTTCTGCTAGTCTACTCTATCACTTCGCGCCAGAGCTTTGAGGAGATCACCACATTCCAACAACAGATCCTGAGAGTGAAGGACAAGGACTACTTTCCCATGGTCGTCGTCGGCAACAAGTGCGATCTGGAGGGTGAGAGAGAAGTCACACGACAAGGTATGATCCCTGCTGCGCCGCAACGCTGCATAATGGCGGCTCCCACATATCCAGGCTCATGGATTGTTGTATCGATTGAATCATGGCTAACGTTCTACGCGCTACAGAGGGAGAGGCTCTTGCCAAGTCATTCGGCTGCAAATTCATCGAGACCTCGGCCAAGTCTCGCATCAACGTCGACAAGGCTTTCTATGATATTGTCCGCGAGATTCGTCGATACAACCGCGAGATGCAGGGCTACTCTACCGGCAGTGGTGGCGCCTCTGGCATCAACGGCCCTCCGAAGCCCATGGACGTCGAGAACGGCGAGCAAGAGGCAGGCTGCTGCTCCAAGTGCGTAATAATGTGAGCGGTCTTTTCGGGTGAGAGTGAATGAGAGCAAGGAGGGGTAGTGGCGACCCAAGCGGCTAGAGAGCCGTGGAATACCTTGGGCCTTGACTGGCCTGGTGGGATGCTGACAGATGTTGAACGCACGGTTTCTCTCCCTCTGGACACTTGAGCGGTCCAAGCTGGCCCAGCATATGTCGATTGGAGAAGACATGTCGACACGGAGGACCAATGATCAAAAACTTGTTTGTGCTGCATCGGACGGGGAGTCGGGTTCTGACTTGCTGCACTATTTGGGACTTGTTCTTTGCAGAGCAACTTCATGGACATGGCCACAGCACATGATTGGAATGTGGCGCGGGGATCAAAGGAGTCCTTTCACGGGGCTGTCTGAAGGGTCTTCATCGTGTGCCATGAGACGAAAGGGCCAGGGGACATGTCGGTCCGTTGGCCGCAAGACCTTGTGAAGGGGTGGGCTCGAGATTCTTTACTACACACTGGGAGGGTTATTTGAGACCAAACATCGGCTTGTCTCTGTCTCTTCTTTATATCGGTACTCCTTTTTTTTTCTTTTTCATACTGTAATTTCTTCTTTCTTCCGAGACACCGCAAGGTTTTTCCGAGGTCAGAGTCAGTCGTCAAGTCATACAGATTCCCTTTACGTTAGTCCAACCTGCAATGTGCATGCCTTTTCCTTTTCATGTGACTTCCAACGGTTGAGCTGGGGTCTTGTGAGAACTCTCAATTGTGACTTGACAGTGGTGCCAAGGATGTGAGGCCGTTTTTGCGCCAAGACCACAACCGACGTGAATTGTGGCTGGTACTGTCTGGAATGGTTTCTGAAGATGTGACGAGGAGCTGATATGAAAGGGTGAAGGGAGCGAAGCCCTTGCCTATCAGGAAACATGTCCTGTGCTAGAAGGTGTTGTATGAAAACTATCCCGTACTACACCAATGATGGACGCGGACTCATTGTGCCGGCTTGGATACCTTATTTTGAGAAGGGCATCACGAAGCCGAATTCGACAGGACCAAGATAGCCAAGACGGCAGGGTCAAGCTGACGTTGTCACTAGAGAATGTCACCCTGAAACGTGTAAGGTGCTTATGGATACACCTCAACAAGTTGCCGCCCCGAGACAGTAGCCAACCACTTCCTTGCATTTCGGGGCTCCATGAGCTGCCCCATTACCTAATGCAGCCAACCTCACGTTCGGCCTCAACGGCGTCCCTCCGATCCAGAAACATCCCACATACCCAGAGAGAACGCCAGAAACAATACTTTCTTTTTCTCCCTCCGCTCGAAACCGCCCGCAATGCGCCCTCCGCTCGCTTCACCGCTACGCCGGCATCACTAAACATCTATTCCAACCCGGCCACTGAAAAAAAAAAATTGAAAAAAAAAAAAAGAAAACCCCTCCTGCCCGCTTTTGTCCGCCTCTACTACACGATGGACATCGGCTCCCAGTTCTGCCTCCAGAGCGTCACCGGCTCGACCCCGCCAAGCCAGTCATGCACGCCAGGCTGCAGGTCCCGCTCAAAGTTCTCGCACACGACACCCTGGCAGTTGAGGCACAGGTAGACCAGCGACGTCGAAAAGTTGCCGTCCACAACCAGCTTGCTTGGCTGCTCCTTGCAAAACAGGCACTTGTCGGGCCCGAAGTTGGTTACTGCCCACTCGGCCACGAACATGGACTGCACCATCATCGTCGCCGCCAGCCGGTATCGGTGATGCTGACACAGCCGCCGGTTGAGCAGTTTGGCCGCGCAGAGGCATCCTGTGACCGGGTTTGACGGTGTGCCGCTCCATGTTCCGCCGAACGTCGCCGTGCCCTCCTCTGTCATGACGCAGGCATCGCACGCGTAGGCGCGCATGTTGAGAAACTCGCCGCGCGTCAGCGGCATAGGCCCTTGGAAGAGGTTCTTCTTGCCCCGCATGTCGCACTCCTCGCAGACGGTATACGGTTGCGGGCGGACCATGTGCTGGAGATTCTCGCAGTACGCACCGTTGCGCACCAGCTCGCCGCAGGGCGGGCAGTTTTCCTCGCAGCGTGCTTCGTGCTCCGCGGGGCCGTCAAAGTTGGCGGGTTCGTCGGGGATATCACAGAGAACGTTATGCGCCGGCTTCTTCCACTTGGAGAGGAGCTCTCTGAGATGCTTCTCGTACACAGGGGGATCCCAAAAGGTCTGGTACGGCGAACGCGGTTGCGCCTGAGGGTTATCTTCCAGTTGCAGGAGCACCCGCTGGGGAGCCTGGACAGGCTTGGCCGTTGCCGGGACGTCAAAGACTTCAGGGATGGAGAATTGGCGTACCTCAACCGGGATGAAACGCATGTCTCTTGCGTAGAGGTGCATCGCTTGCCTGATCTCCCTGGCGATCCGGTTTTGCTCGTGGACGTCTATGTCTATGGGGTTCCTCTGCCCAGCGTCGTTGTCCATATCCATGGCGAGAGCCGGGTCCACGAGAAGCTCGGCCTCCTGAGCCATACACTGCAAGTCTGCATTGGATGTACCTCTGTTGTTGCCCACGACGTGCTGGATCTCGTCCCGGTTCTGAGGTTGGCCTTCAAAGGGAGGGAAAATTTTGTACTTCTGGGCCGGACCACCATGCTGGGCGTTGAAGGCGCCCACCCACTTCTCATACTTCTGACCATTCTCAAGTGCCTCATGGGCAGCGTTGTTGTCGCCATAGTACACTTGGCTGGTAGGACTCTCATATGACAGCGAATCACCTGTCTTCGTACCTCCTATACGCGAGAAATTCAGCGAAAGGCCGTTGAAGAACTTGTCGTACTTTTCACCCACGCCGGGACCGAAAGCGCGTGGCGCGGCCTGGGAAACCTCCACCGACCCTGACAGAGTGTCTCTTTCGCCCAGGACAGGAAGACATGCCACGCTCATCTCCGCGCGCTTGGGTTTATTCGGCCCAATTAGCTGCTTTTCCGGTACATCCCACCGATTGCTATCGACGCCGTTGGGCCCGTACCCGAGAGACATGTAATAGTCGGGCGTGTCCGCACCGACGGTAACCCAGCGTCTACATGTTCCGGTGGTCCAATTCTCGCATTTTCTCCCCTTGCTATGGCAGCTGTCGCAGGGCCGGTTGCGGTCGCAATTGTCACCGTTGTCCCGGCACGGCTTGCACCCGACGAACGTCGTCGCCTTGTCGGTCGAGACCCTCGAATACCCGATCATCTTCCGGTCCATGTGCGGCAGCGTCTGCGGCAACCCGTTGTCCGAAGGGAGCTGGCACGTCAGGCCCCAGACGGAGCACTTTGTGCACGAGAAACCGGCGTCCTCGTTGTTGTAGCCGCGGCAGTGCATGTTGTTGATGGAGCAGTTCGTGCACCGCTGCCGTCCCGTTCGGGGTCCCGACTTGTTCGCCGTGAAAATCTTGTTCCCGGACCCGGAGTACTGATACGGTGTGTCGTACTGAACCCCTGTCCAGGGATCAACACACGGCAGGCCGTTTTCCACGCACCTGCTGCACTTGTACTCGCCCAGCCGCACGTCCAGAATCCACGAGCAAGCATGCCACCTGCGCTGTCCAAGCTGCGAGTGACACTCGCGGCACATGTGCCGCCACCACGGCCGGCGTTCGCGCGCAATGGTCCCGTCACCCTGCGCCGGGCGGTCCCACATGAAGTCAGCTGACCCGTCGGGCGCGAGCGAGATGCCCAGCGCCTTCTCCTCGTTGTACACCTTGCAGAGGACCCCGTCGACGTTGCAGGGCGTACAGCCGATCTTGACGCGGTCGTCGATGTCGCACAGGGTCGGGCGGCTTGAGTTGCGCTTCTCCTTGCACCGTATGCAGCAGCTCGTGTCGAGGTCGAAGCTGGGATACGTCGGTCGCGAGTTGGCGAAGCGCTTCTGCCAATACTCGCCGCCGCGGACGGTGCAGAGGTGGTTTGGGTCGACGAGATTGCGGTACTTTGTGCACTGCGAGCACTCGATCTCGGCGGCGTGGTCCGCGTCGCAGGGCTTGTCCTGGTGCCCGCCAGAGCGGCAGTGGTCGCAGAGGCCATCCTTGGGGACGCCGAGAAAGGGACGTCGGCGGAAGATAGGCGGAACCAGGGCGCGGCGTTGGGGCGCCGGCGGGAGTCTGGTTCTCTTTCTCGGTCCCCCGGTCTCGCCGGCATCATCCGGCGAGTGCCGGCGCTTTGGCGGCGAGGCTCTGGAGGGGCCGTACGTGTACGCACAGGTGATGTTCGCAACGACGCAATGGTTACACGGCTCGTGCCCGGAGCAGTGTGCCCTGGTGTTCCGGCAATTGTTGCACTTGCGGAGCCTGGTCTGACCTGGCGACGACCCCGCCTCCGGTAGCGGCTGGGACGGCGCGATGTACTCTGGCTCCGGCGGGAGGATGTGGTGGTTCGGCATGAAGCCCTCCGTCGTCGGGAATTGCGGCTCTGGTTGCGGCACGTCTGGGAGGAGGGAGTTTGCGTAGAGCAGAGCGGAGAGGTCTATATTTTCCTCGGGGATCATGTCTTGGTCGTCTAGGTATGGCTGATTCTGCTGTTGTGCGGGTGCATCCGGGCGTCGGGGGCCTTGGGGATCCAGATTCATCTGCTCGTCGAACGGCTGCTGCCCGGGTATCTGCTGGTGCTCATATTGTTGCGGTTGCTGCTGTTGTCGCTGTTGAGACTGTGTCTGCTGTGGTTGACCCGTATTGTTGGTGTTGGCTGGAGGCTGTTGAGGTCTGTTGAACGTCGGGAGAGCAATGGTTGCCGGCACCAGGTTAGACATCGTTGTTGTCCTTCCTCTTGCTCAAGAAGTCTTGAGCTGGTTTTACTCGAGATCCGTCCAGCCGCTGTGCCGTAGTAACTCGCGAGCGACGTCAATGGCGTGGTTGAAGTCTGTCAACGTCCTGCCAAAATCAAAGACAAATTGTGAGTGTTTATGCCTCCAGGAGATGAAAGAAACTTGCAAGACTGGGGGGTTTTGCTTTTCCAAATCCCCCCTCCATCAACGAGTGTTCATCCTCCCATTTTATCTCCTGACTCTTTCCGCGACCGGTTGCTATCGGGTGTTCTCGAGTATGGCTGTTCATAAAGGAAGAAGACATTCTCAAGCCTCCCTCAATAGACCCTCCTTGTTACGTTTACTCGTCTTTGAGAGCACAGGGACTTTGCTGCGAAAGCATTGTACTAATTTGGGGATGAAGGCCATCTTTGTTGATTGACTTTGATTGACTTTACTTCTATGCAACGCCCTCGACGAATTCAGACCATAGCCCAATTGATTAGGTCGGCAAAAGGCACGAAATATGGGGACTTCCGTTTTTGTAAGTCCTCTCGCGAATGCCGGATTGACCACCTGCGGAGGCAACATGTGGGATTCACTGGTCCCATTGCCGTGAACAGACCAAATGTGGTAGAAGTGTACGGGACATGACCGTCAACTTATAACGTATGATGCATAGTGTTTCTCATCTCCAAGGCCTTCTAAATGCTGAAGGGAGTTCTTCGGCTTCGGGGACGCTGCGAAGATGGGGGCAGCCCCATGATAAGCCTGAAAGCATGGCAGATCAAATGTTGCTTTCTTGAGGCCGAGTCGGTCGCCATGGTGCGCATACCAGTCAATACACGACTCCGCCTGGAACGACTACAGGTACGTGACCAATAGAAGCCCTTGATGCCTCGTCTCCAAAGCGGTGCGCTGCATGCACGCGGCAGGTGCCTCTGCAGTTGGTTAGGACGGCCAATCCTCAAGGCTACAAAATCCCGAGCTTCCCCCCTCCTTAGCGGTCAGAAGCCTCACCGTAAAATGTGCATGGGCCATGATGGAGGCTGTATCTGCGGCTGCCAGCATTGCTGGCCTCCTCTCCGTCACGGGGCATGTCATCAATGGCATCGTCAAGCTCAATGACTTCATTCAGACTGCGCAGGAGTTGGAAATCCGGACCGAGTCCGTGAGCACAAAAGTCGAGCTCCTATCCGGAACTCTGGCCGAACTGGAGGCCATGCTTCAAAACTTGGAAAAGACGCCTGCGACGAGAAATCGCTTTTCTTGGGAGTCGAACATCACCACGCTGCGTTCACACCTGGTACGCTGCGGAAAAGACATTGACGAATGGATCAGGTCATCTACAGCTGCTAAGAATTCCACCTCCAAGCGACGTAGATTTCTCGACATTATACAGAACAAGCGTCTCAGAGGGGTGGCCGATATGGAGTCCAAGTTGATACATCATCGTTCCCAACTTATCCTCGACATCAGCACGTTGAACGTGTGAGTCTCAGCGTCTATGTCACTGTGGGTAGTGTGGGCTGACCGCTTTTCCCAGTACTTCATCACTACTTGGCCTTGAAAAGCTTGATGCGGTACAAGAGGAAATGCATAAGTTGACAGAATCCAACCTGATAACAAACGCGACAAATGAAGAGCTACACGCATCAGTCGCCGCAGCAGCGGGCACCACCGCATACAGCAAGGAACTGGTAGAACACATTTCAACCATGTCTTATGCTCGACTGAAGCATTCTGAAGCGCAGCATCTACACACGCAGAAGTCCATCACAGTCTTGAGCGACAGCATAAACAGCCTCGCGGGGTCTATAGACTCTATTGCCAGCTCACTTGAATGGCTCAGTCAGACTTACTCACAAAGAGGACGACCAAGAAGCTTGAGTTTCTCGTCCCAGCAGTCTGGGAGCATCAACAACGAGCCCTCAAGGAAGCGAAGACGCCCTTCCCCTGGCATCCTTCTGACCCGGCTGTCTTGCGGAGTGGCCCTTGGTATTGACGACTACTTCGTGGAGGGCAACACCGAAGGCCTGCTTCACTGCATCTTCTGCCTACAGCGATTTAGCGTTGAGGAGTCTTTCGAACAAGCAAGGCACATTGTCTACATCCACAGTTATAACGCCTGCGACCATGGTGTAAACTACAGCACCACATTCGATTTCATACTTCATTTGTGCGACTGCCATGCTGCCCAGCGCCCAGCCTTGGAATACAAAAGCACACACATAGCGCGATTCTTTAAACATTCGCCAAGACCTCGAGACAAACGCTTTGCAGATTTTATCGGACCGCCAATAGTCTCGGACTTGCCTACAAACTCGATTCAAATCGAACGCGAAATGTCGGATTTGCTCTCAGAAACCGAATTCTTCAAACAAAAACAAAATTTCTCAAGGATCCATGCTTTCAGGGACATGAATTCTGCCATGGAATGCATTGCGAAGCGGGTATTTGCAGAGCCTGACCCTCCCCAGCAATTGGTGCAAAGTTTACGTCAAGTCGCAATCCTTGAAGAGAAAATGAACGTCAGGTTCAATAGACCATTTCCGACTCATTGGGCCCCCGTTCCCGACGTTATTGTTGAGGAAGGTCACGCGTTCATTAGATGGACAGCGATAAGGCGCCCAAACAGGGCTACCAACTCCAACCGCTGGTATCTCGAGGACACCTGCACCCGCCATCTTGCAGTCAGCGGCCCTGATAGCACCCTCTCAGACTACTCTTTTTGCACAGAATGTCGCAACCTCACGACATATAAGACTTTCAATGACGCCGCTTCACATCTGCAAAGACAACACTTCAAGACTCCAGGTCTCCCTCCGACCAAGGCAGAGTTGCAAACTTTATGCCACCGCTACCAGCCACATGTGTTGAGGAACCTGATTGAGATAGAACATGGAAGCAGCATTCCGGCTTTGATCGCCAGCTTAGGGCCCCGGACATCACGACTCAACAAAATCTATTTCTGGAAAGTAGGGATCATCTGCGAATCAGACCATCTCCTGGCCATGCTACGATACGATTCCTACATTACAGATAGGAAGGATACCATGAAGCTTTCTCCCTATGGAAGAAAGACGAGCTTGGCGTTGTTGAGAAATGCTTTACCTTGGAGACAGCTGTTGGATCACGAACCGGGCGACGAGGGCAAGATGGACGTCAACAAGGACGACAAGGATGATAGCGGCTCAACTTGGACGAAAAGCGATGGCGCGGTGGATGGCCGTGATGATTATGACATGTCAGAGGCTGTTCCAGTCGAGGATGGTCACAACCTTGGCCTCGCTCCCAACTTCATCCCTTCGGTAAGAAATGTGGTGGTGTGCAAGAGTCGAAAAGCCGTGTGTTAATCTTCATTTGACCCGAAGATGACCATGACTTGCTATGTTTCCTGAGTATTCTAGTCGAGCACTGACTTTATGTCACAACATCTGCACTCTCAGTCAGACACCCTGTAGCCAGTCATCGAATCTCCCCGTCCACTCCCACGTAACAACCCCTTTCCCGTCCGCGTCAGTCGTGAAGTTTCCATAATGTCCGCCAACATAAACCCCCTTCAGCCGAGGAAAAACTTCTTGGGCAATCTTCCCAGCAAGCTCCGTAGTCGCAATGCCTCGCGATCGAACGCATCGCCGATACTTTTCGCCCCCTCCCTCCACATAGGAGTTGCCGCACCGAGGGCCACCGTCGAAGCCTAGCTCCAGCTTGTAGGCCCAAAGTAGATGAAGCAGTTTGAGATTTGGGAGAGCGGTGAGGGTCCCGACAAGGTCCTGTGTGATTGAGAGCCAGCTGCCTTCCCGCTAGTAATGGGTAGGAGAGGCTGAAACACCCATCGACTGGACCCAACCCAAAGCTCTTCTATGTTGGGAATCTCCTTCAGAATGACTATGAACTCTTCTCCAGCTCACAAAACTCACCACTCTTAGGTTTGACCTACGATCAACCATTCCACCCTTCCAAATAACACCTCCCAAGTGAAGCTTCTTGAACCATTTCAACCGCCCCGCTGCCCTCTTCCAGACTTCATATACTTCCAGTTCGTAATCCTGCCACGAAGTATCTTGATTAGCCACGAGGCAAGTCACTGATGGGCACAAGTCGATTAGCATCGGCGCAGCCATGTTGACTGTTGACTGTTCGACGCCGCTCAACTCCGTCCCACTGTCAATGAATGCCTTCGCGATGACGGCGTTCTCGTCGGTACCCCGGATCGTATAGTTCAGTTTCTTCAATTTTTTCCACTGGCCCCAGGACCTCGGCGAACATGACTGTAAGGGCCTTGGGAGAGAGCCTCGACTCTGTGCCTAGGATACCCCCGGCGAGTCTAGGTAGACGTGTATGTCGATTTGTAGCTGTTGGACGTTTTGAAGAGCTCTTGGGCAGGCCTTCATCTCAGCGAGCCTGTTGCGCGCGTTCTTCCATCCATACGGGAAGATCCCTACGCGATTGTTATCGATTTCCAACTTATACAGTAAGTCGGCTGGTATATCATGACTAGAAGCCACCTGTGCGTCTTCTCTTTTGATATCGTTGCGAGGAGATGGATTGTTAACAGGTGTACAGAGGAATGAGGTCGGATCCGGAAGTTTAGGAAGTTCGTTGGCGTGATCTGAGAGCCAAGGGTATTGCGTGTCGAGGATGAACTGAGGGATGCGCGGGGACACGGCGTCCCCTCCCAACCAAGAGGAGATGAAAGGGATTTGGAAGGACGGGAGCTACCATGCCATCGCCCAAGCGAGCTCGATTAGAAGCACGGTGTATATAAAAGCACCGATAGCATTCGGTCTTCATACTAAAATACAACGGAGGAGCCGCCCCCTTGTGCGTCTGGAATAACACCTGGACTGGATGCCTGGTTCGCGTTTGATCGAGATGAAACATGATGCTTTGGATGGTGAGAAACTCGGAATGCAGTCTGATGGAGCGGTAGATGGTCTTGGTCATGACGATGATTAATTTTGCTGGAGAAAGAATATCCATTGGGGACCAAACAGCTTCATTACTGAGCGAAAGTCTTCCAAACTTTATCCTTTAAATAACGCTTTGGAATGGCCCACTTTGGTTCTGGGTCAGCCAACCACTCTTCCATCCTTCCTGTCCAGTCCCAGGCGATGATCCTGTTCCCCTCCACGTCAGTCGTGACGTTCCCGCAGTAGTCTCCAATATACAGCCGCTCCAAACGGGGAAAAGCCTCTCGAACGATCTCGCCCCCACGCTCCGTGGCTTTGGCGTCTTGAAACTCTCCGGCCTGTCTGGTTTCGTCACTCCGTTCATCGGCAACGTGATAATCCGCGCACAAATGCTTTCCATTTTGGAAACCTAACTGCAGCTCGAGAGACCTGGGGAGGTGAAGCTGTTTGAGGTTTTGAAGGGCGGAGAAGTCCTCAACAAGTTCCTGTAGGGTTGAAAGTCAGCCGTATGTTTTCCCCATCAGGAAAAAAATCGAGTGAAAAATTTGCTGCCTTGGACATGGTTTTGAGCGTACTTACCCGCAGCAACTTCCCGTCTTCGGCATAGAAACGGAAGCTGGCCGTGGATCCAACCCATAGCTCTTCTATATCGACATTCTTCTTGAGGATGGCTGTAGACTCATCGTTAACTCTCGAATTTGATCATCCGCGTCGGGCAAGGGGGAGGGGGGTTGCTACTAGCCAGCCAACCACGATGAGTTTCTTGCAGACTTACGATCCAACGTCCCATGTATCCAAGAGAAAGCTTCCACGTCAAGCTTCTTCAACCCCTTCAGCTGCCGCGCTCCCTCGAACCAGGCTTTATACGGCATTGGTCCACAAAGCTGCCACCCATCATCGCGACTCGCCTCGAGATAACTCACGGACGGACAAGTGCCAATGAGCCAGGGCGACTTCGTGCTCGTCGTCAAGCGCTCGACGCCACGCAGCTCCGTCCCGCTGTCGCTGAATGCCTTTGCAACGGCGGCGTCTACCTCGCGGCTCCCGGATCCTTGCATCATCCATTCCTGTTCCTTCAGGCCCTTCATCGATCCCAGGACCTTGACAAAGACCGCTGCAAGGTGCTTGTTCCGCAGGTGTTTTGACTCCGTACCCGAGTCATCTGGAGACGAGTTGGAAAAGTGTGTTTCAACTCTTAGCCAGCGAGCTTCTTCGATGGCCCTGGGGCAGGCCTTTATTTCGACGAGCCTGTTGTACGCCCTCTCCCATTCATCGCACAAAAAGTCTCGGCAATTGCTCCAGAGTGTAAGCTTGTGGAATAGGTCGCCTGGTATATCAAGGCCACGAGCCAGCTGTACGTCCTCGCCACGAAGGTCATGTTGCGGAGAAGGAATATTGGTCGGGGCGCAAAGAAACGACGCTGGTTCCGATAGCTGGGAAAGTTCGTCGGCATGGGCCGAGAGCCATGGGTGTCCCGTGGAGAGGATGAATTGCGGGATTCCCGGGGACGCATCTCCGCTGCCGCCTAGCCGAGAAGAGACTAACGGGATCTGGAAAGAAGGAATCTGCCATGCTGTCGCGATGCCATGCAAAACCAGTGCTGGGACGACGAGCAGGGAGGTTGTGGTCGGTAATTTCATTTTTGCGTTCTGGGTGGATGCGGCTGTCACCTCACTATTGCTTGGATGCGTCTCAAGTACGGCAGAGGATGATGAGCTGCCGGACTTGCTGGGAGATGAGGTCTATATGACCAATCTGACCACGTTCGTATGGCGGCTGTGGCCTCAAGAAAATGGGTCCAGCAAACTTCGAGTTGAATCATGGCCGAAGACTGCCTGATTTTGAGGATAGCTCACTAGCTGGAAACAGGTAGGCGAGAAAGATTGCATGGGTTCATTTCGTAGGCGGCCCAAAGTTGATGTGCCGTAGCACGGACGTAAACAACACGCAGCGATATCGTAATCACGACAGGTTGACTGAAGTTATGGTTGCGCCACATCAAGAAAAAGCCGTATCACCCGAAGTCTGGCAATCAAAACAGACATTATTTGTTCGCAAAGGATATCTCCCAACAACCAACCCAAGGGCACAGAGGCCACCTCGCCTCACCTAGTCACCAGCTGATTAAGCTACCTCCCGAAAGCCATACTTCTAGCCTTTTCAAAATCCAGAACCGAATCCCAACCGCCCAAAGCTTCGCCGAGCTTTAGCTTCCAGTGTCTTCCTCGTGGCTGTCGTAGCCGGATCGTGTCGTAAAGGAGCGTAAGGGTATCATAACCAAGTTTCCCATCATTGAAAATGCAAGCCTCCTGGAAAGTATGCCTGCCACTTGACAGAAACTATTCACTAGTCTCAAGGAGTGTCGTGAATCCGTCGTTGAAAGCAATGCCGTTTATCTCTGTTTTCTCATGTAAGACGCCAACAATGCTAGCCGTGAATGAGTGTCGTGAATCAGAATTGTATAAACTTTTCCCGCCCAAGTGTATCTAAAACCGTGATGAAGAACGTCATAAACATGTTGCAGAAGGAGTGAATGTGAATCAGATCAGCAGAAGAGCCAAAAGCGGCGCCAAGATGGCAAATAGGGTGGAGGTCGCGGGCTTCGCTGCAGCGGCCGTCGGGACGACGACAGGGCCGGTGGTGCCGGTACCCGGAGAGGAGATGGTTGAGGAGGGAGCCTGTGTCCCGGATGCTGTTCCGGAGACTGAACCACCTACCCCGCCAGTGACGGTGGAAGCTGAGCTGGCTGTGGTTGTTGGAGTACTGGAGCTGGAGTGTGAGGGGCTGGAAGCGGAGGAGCTCGAGACCGCGCTGCTAGTTGCGGTGCTTGAAGATGCTGTCGAAGGGCTTCCTGTGGAAGGCGACGACTCGCTCGCAGAGGCGCTTGCGGAAGCACTTCTGGTGGGCGCAGAGAAACTTTCAGTTGAAGTAACCGACACGGTTGATGGCGAAGCAATTGAATCAGACTCAGATGTACCTGCCGAAGTAGTTGCAGTTACGGTTGTGGCGTCAGAAGTGACAGTAGCCGTGGCTGACGCTTCAGAGGTCTCCGCCGAGCTGACACTCGAGGACGCCGAAGACGTGGCGCTGGTCGTGCTCGGGGACGGCGTTGGCGTCAGGGTCTGAGTCTGTGAGGTTGGTATCTGAATAGAGGTCGTAGTGGTAGTGTCTGGAATGGGCACTGCTGAAGTCTCCGAAGACCCGGCGTCTTGGCTGGCCGTGGTCAAGGGAGCTGAGCTTTGCTGGCTCTGGGGCGGCAGTGCAGTTGCAGAAGACGAGCTCTGAGGAGCCTCGCCTTCACAGAACGTGATGAACTGCTGAAACTTGGGTTCGAGGTAGACTCGCAGTGTCTCCTTTTCATCCTCGGCATTGTCTCTGACGCACTGCCTGCATGCCTCCAAGTCGGTCTGGAAGGCAGATGTGGGGTTGCAGATGCTGGAGACCTTCCCGGTGGCTTGGACTTCGATGTAACAGTTGTTGCAGGTGTCATAGCAGACAGCCGGGACGATTGTTTCGTCACGCTTGTTAAACAGAGAGCGGCGCTCGTAGACCTTGCCCTCCTTGTGGTGCTTGTAGGCGTGCTTGCCAACCTCACCGGAGGAGACTGGCGCTGGCGCAACCGTTACTGTGGGCTGAGCCGGGGGCGGGAAGTGCGTGAGGTCAGTGGCGGAAGCCCAATTCCCAGTCGTGATGGTTGTCTTCTTGCGACCCTTCTTGCCCTTCACCTTGGTTACAATAACTTCATAATCAAATATGTCGTAGGGAAGACCAAATGCGTTGGGATCGAGGTTGAAGTACCCATCGTTAGGGGGATAGTAGTGCGTCTCGTTGTCTTTCCAGGTGGCCAGGGTATAAGGCGGCGCAGGAACACAGTCTTTAGGGTTGCAAGCATATTCGTCTGCTGGCGAGTCGGCCCACAAGTTGCAGCCGGCGGGCTTGGGAGGATTGCAGACGTATCCAGGCTGGCAGCCCCAAGTACGGTTCGACTTGGGGTTGAATACGACGATGGGGTTAACACCAGGAGTGTTGGTGGGAGCAGGACATGCCGTCCTGTCCTGGATTTCGGTCTGAATGACAGTTGAAGGAGGGAGAGTCAGGGTGACGGGCGGAAGGGTTAACGTTGAAGTGACGACAGACGTTGGGCCAGCGATGACGCTCGTCACAGTAATTCCATCTTCTGTGATGGTCACAGTAGAAGCGGGGGCGGTTTCTGTGAGAGTTGTCACTACGATCGAGCCAGGAAGAGTGGTGGTCGAAGGGGGCAAGGTGACGACGTCTGTTGTCCAGAGGGTCAAAGTAGACCCTGGTAGCTGGATGGTTGTGACTTGTCCTGCAATTGTCGTGACTACCGTAGACCCTGGCAGGGTAACTGTTTCAGGAGGCAGTTGAATCGTTGCAGTTGCAGTTGAAGGAACCAGGATGGTCGTGAGCTGACCAGAAATAGTAGTCGGCACCTGAATTGTCTCCTCAATGGTCGTGGTAACCAAGACTGTCGTGAGTTCGCCAGGAAGTGTGGTTGGGACCAGGATGGTTGTGGCCTCGCCCGAGATCGTAGTTGGAACCAGAACAGTTGTGAATTCCCCAGGGATCGTGGTAGGTACCAGGATTGTCTCCTCAATGGTCGTAGTAACCAACACTGTGGTGAGCTCGCCAGCAAGTGTTGTCGGGACCCGAATGGTTGTGACTTTCCCAGGAATCGTCGTAGGCACTAGAACGGTGGTAGCCTTGCCTTCGATCGTTGTTGGGACCAGAACAGTTGTCAGTTCCCCGGGAATCGTAGTAGGAACCACCACAGTCGAGAGAGCAGTAGCGGTCCTGGTGCGGGTGACAAAGGAGATAACCGGGACCTCGGAGACGATTGTTCTAATGCTCGTGATGTAGGAAGTTTCCCGCACTGTTCTCTCATCTGTCACTGTGACTGGATAGCTTGTTAACAGAGTGACGGTGTCATAGAAGGTTGTAGACACGAAAATAGTCGTGGGTGATGTGTATTTCTCAGTCAAGATCGCTGTCTTTGTAGCTGTAGCAGTCTGCGTCTGGACTTCCGTGAACGAAGCAGTCACGGTCGCCAACTTGGTGTGAGTCAAATAGCTGAGATATGTAGAGACGGACCAGGCTGTTGTTGTTGTGGTATGGTCAATTGTGATGGTGTACGGTATGCTGGTGGTGTACACAAAAGTCGAAACGATTGTGGTTGGAGACACAAAAATGGAAGTGATGGTTGCCGTCTCAGTCACTGGTTTTGTGATAGTCGCAAAATCAGTAACCTTATTCGTAATGGTAGCCGTATCAGTGAACCGTCGTGTGTCGGTAAACTTTTGTGTCTCAGTGAACTTTTGTGTGATAGTATCCGTGAAATAGTACTCCTTTGTCTGAGTTTCTACTGTGGTGAAGGTCTTGGTGACAAAGATAGTGGAGCTGGAAACGATGGTGGTTGGCACGACGGTAGTCAATATGTGCGTTGTCACAAATGTTGAGATTGAGGTGTGGATTCGGGTGGCAGTGACCTCCCGAGTTTCCGTGAACTTCTGCGTTTCAGTGTGCTCCTTGGTCTCGGTGTACTTCTGAGTCTGGGTCTCGATCTCCTTTTGGGTTTTGGTGTAGCCTTTGGTCACCGTCAGAGGCACCGTGAAACTCTCGGTGAGGGTCTTCCAGATCGTTGTTGTGCGGGTTTCGCAGACCTCGGGGTGGGTGCGCTTCTTCTTGCCACCATAAGTTGTTGGCACCGCGTAAGTCGGCTCTGGTTCGACGACAGGTTTACACCTGTCCAAATGTTAGCTAAATTCCTAATAGTTCCTGAAAACAGCACGTGGAATATCGAGATGTGTTGCGTTGAGTTTGTTAAGAGGCGTTGTTGACTTACACAGCTACCGTAGTTGTCACCGGATAGGACTTGATCAGGGTTTGGGTTTGGAAGTTGGTAATTGTGTGGCCTTCTGTTGTGAAGACGGTCTCCGTAGAAACGACCTTGATGCTGCTGTGTTTAAGCTTTCGGCCCCGGGCTGCTGAGAAGGGGGCTTGACTAACGTGGACAGGACAGGCTTCTCCTCAGTGACAGTCTTCGTCACAACTTCGGTCTTCTTTTCGGTGACTGTGACAACAGTTTTGCCCCAAGGGCATTTGGATCCCCAGTGTTCGCAGTTGTCAGTGTTAGCGTCGTAGGTGGGCGACTTCTTCTCAGCGTCGGTGGGCGTGGGCTCTGGTTGAGCTACGACAGAGGAGGCAGGTTCGACGGCGGGCTTAGACGCGGGCGAAGACTCTACCTCAGGCTTAGGCGAGGAAGATGGTGAAGGCGATGACTCAGGAGCGACTGAGTATTGTACCGACGCCTCAGGAGAGGACTCATTCTGCCTGGCATATACCACACGGCCATCTTGCGCCGTGACGCCGAGGGCCAATGCCCCCAAGGCCAGAAGCGACGTAAACCGCATGGCGACAGGCTGGATCGAACGAACGACTTTGGCTATCCCAAATGCCCAATATCAATGTCGCATGCAAAGCTTGCCGCGTTGCAACAATGGACTAACGAGCGTGGGAGGACGGCTGGTTGAAGCTGAACACGCACAACAAGAGTGCCGTTCGGGGACTTGGGGCAGAACAGACTCAAAAGAGGTGAGAATGGTACCTCGAGGCTCATATGTACGTACGATAGGGTGCAGCGAGGAGGAGGGGAGGCTGAGAGCTGAGTTGGCAAGGCAGCCTTACCTGAGCCCGAGAGGACTCCCTTCAACAACAGGATGAGATTCCCCGCAAGCTTTAGCCAGAGAGAGTAATCCGTACCTCGTAAGTCACCTAGTGTAGTAGTATATGCTTTGCGGGACCTCCGTCCGAGATGGTGTAGACAAAAGAATGGGTGACCTATAGGTTCGGCATCTTGCCAGCACAGTCCAAGACAGTAGAAGAGGGGCGTTGGCTGATTAAACGGACGACAAAATGACGAAGGAACCCGGCAACATGGTGAGCTAAGCTCCAGGCCCTCGTTTTCCTTGTGTACGTGCTGACGTGCCATACGAAGAAGGGGCGTGCCTCGAACGGCAGTGGGAGCAAAACGAAGCGTGGATTTCTGCCATGGAGCTTCACTCGCCAGCCATTGGCAAACAAAAGATCGGAAATAGAGCAACATGGGGCACAAGAGGCGAGAGGGCCGGTAAAAGTGGACGCCGGAGGAGGGGTGTAATGGCCCACCGGTACCCTGGTCGAGGCTGCAGTGATGACGGCAGGGATATCGACCGCCGTTGGCAAGCCATTGACTCGAAAGGCAGGCGAAATTCAAGTCCAGGTTGGAGAGGTAGCTACGACAACGGGACACAAGAGCGGCCCCAAGAAGACAGATGCCAAGAAAGAAACATGTGTGAGAAGGGGCAAACTTGGGTACCTTGACTAGTTGGGTACGCGTCCCGGAAGAAGTTCCACATACAGCACACAGAAGCCATGTCTAGAAGCGCGGTCACCGATGACCATATGCAAGCCATTGAGGTGTGGAAAGGGCAGGCCAAGATATTGAGCTGGATACCACATCCAAGAGGGAAATTGGCACACGGCCTCGAACCAAGATGCGGTATGATAATCTCCGTCCGGGTTATTGTACAACATTCGGTCGGGGAGACGTGCTTGGAGAGTTGAGAGTAACGAGCGCCAGCCGGAGAAAGACAGGACTGGAAACAATGTATCAACGAGCAGATAAGACAAGAACCCAAGGTTGTATATGTGTGTGAAAGAAAAACACAGTGCGATTGTTACTCGGTGCTCGTCCCATCCGCGCCCTAGGCACATGAATGAGGTCGGGCGGCGGCGCGGCGGCATCGGCCGGCCGTTGTCGTCGTGCTTGGGTTGAGGGCGGGTGGTATTGAAAAGGGCCAAGACCGAAGAGACTCCTGCACGTGCAGGGGATTTCTGCTTCGGCAGAGGACGTGAGTGGCCAGCCTCTTCTCCTCTTGCGCAATGACTGACCATCGCGCTGCATGTGCCGTAGTGCATTATTGCCTTGTTGGATCGGCCCAGGTCTTGAGGTTGAGGGCGAAGGTGGAGACGGTAAGTAACGTAACAAGAACTCGCGCCCGTAGGTACGACGGGAAACCAGGTTTAGCCGAGTGTCAATATGTGGCAAATGGTATAAACAAGAGCCAGAACCCCATTCGGTTGTGCAACTGAATAAGTCGGCTGGAGAGAAGTGTCCTACTGGCCCCCTCGCGGGCCCTCGATGATCATCGCCAACAGAGACGAGATTTTGCCGTCTTGTTTCGAGGGGGGAAGGTGCCGTCCGGTTGACTGCAGCGGGTGCGACTGGAAAGAGATCCGACTAATACGGCATCGGCCCACAAGTACCACTCGTGCACACTGCGGTTTGGTTGACCCAAGAACAATGGATAATGGAACCTTGTCTCTGGAAGACTTGATGTAAAGGCTGTCTGTACTGATGCAATGGTCGGCATTGCAGCGCAAAGAACCGATGGAAGGAGAATCTGGGCCAGCCCTAGAACGCCTGAACTCGGGCTGACCCTATGGGGTGCTTCCTGTCTCTCTTGATCGGTCTACTTCCCGACCATTCGCCTGACAAGATGGATGTTGCGGCTGAGAACCTGTCAGCACCAGCCTTGGACGTGGGATATTGAAGTCTTAGTGGAGGATCATTGGGCTCGTAGTCTGATCATGGCTTGATCGTTGGCCATGGCTTCCATGTAATCCACGTTCGAGAGTTACCCACGAGCCTTGACTGGCTGGTCGACGAGAGACATGTCTCTCTTGTGTAACCCTTGTGCAATGGCATCGGAAGCCATGTGGGCAGGAAAATGCAGGCAAGGAAGCAGGCAGAGAGGCAGGCTGGAGAGAATCGCGGCCAGACGAGAAAATGCAAATGAACATGAGAGAAGTGTGAGAGGGTGTAAGCAGCGAAGGAAGGTTGAGATGACCAGGAACAGGGGAGATGAATACGTGAATGAGGGGAGTGAGTGACAATAAAGATTGACCAAGACGGAAGGAGGTTAGCGCAGGAACCAGGGAAACATACCTCCGCCCTATGGGAGAAACTGCTGAGATCTAATCCTGGGCAGGGAAAGAGGGGTAAATGGGCAATTGTGGGTCCTTTCCGTCTGTGCTCGCCCACACCTCCAGCCTTCCCAACCCGCCAGCTCCCTGACCTTCTCATTGGTTGAACGACCGATTACCTCATCAGAGCTATTTGATCAAGGGTTAGCGCTGAATCCATCGTCCACCGATGCAGCTTGTAACCTTGCCTCTCATTGTTTTCCCATCCTTTGTTTCCTTTCTCGTCCTCCATCAAACGGTTTCATCCTTCGGCCAGAATGGCACTGTGGATATCTTGGAGCGTGTTGATCATATAAATGACAAAGACACCCGCGGCCTGCTTTCCTTGCCGGATGGATCTTGTATCTCAGCCCTGAACATCAGTGAGAAATTGGAACTTTGGCTGATGCGGCGAAGAAGCACTTTGCAAACCATTGTTCCGTCACCGACTGCCATTGCTGCCAAGGATGCGTCTTACTCGGCCCATACTACAAGGCTGACACCTTCATCCTTCTCCTCCTCTTTCGATGGACCGCTAGCTTTATCCGTGCCTGACCCAGAAGGTTGCAGTCTCGACTTGACAATGAAGCCTACGCAAATGCCCCTGTTCCCGATCCCAGCCCGAGCCTGCAGCCTCAACTGTGCTGGTCCCACCCAGACCTCGCAGGGCCAACTTGGCGGCCCATCTATTGACTGACTTGCAGATGCTCATCGATGATCCCCTGCGACAACCACTGCCACTACACCATTATCCATGCATGCTGATGCCGAGACTGTAACCAGCATCGTGACGAGAAGCGTAGGCAACAGCCACCTGCGTCCAACTGGTCTGGAGATTTTCTCCCGCCTGCGCCACCATCTCTTCGTCCCAAACCATGTCGCCTCTCTCGACACGGTGTCCCGCCCGAACCCCAAGTTTATCCGGCTTGTCATCGAGTCATCTTGTTGCGTCGGCTTACCTACCTTAACAAGTAAACACATGGTTGTGCTTATCATAAACTTTGAGAGTGTTCATGACAACAGTGGGTGCATGCTACAGCAAACCTTTCAAAGCCATCACACCCTCTTGCGGCGGGTTCTTGCTCGAGTTCGGCTTGTCATTTTTCCCAGTACAACAGGTTGCCTGGCCTTAACCTTTTCTCTTTGAATCCAAGCACGCATGAGCAACGTAGTCAGCCGACACCGACTGCCTATGCTCTGCAAGCCAAGGTGCCGGCTTGTTTGTCCTCGTGGCTGTCGCAGACGGAAATACGGTGTCGCTGCAGTGTCCCCTCACGCCGCGCAGTTTGATCGTAGCGCACCTTTTGCTGTAAGGATGCTGAGATTGAGCAGTTTGCTTTCGTTTGGCATATTTATACGAGGTTTCCAAATTGACATAACCCGTCTGGCGAGGAGACATCGCCTGGCACGAGTCCCAATAGCACCAGTCTCCGTCCGTAGCTCGTCATGTTATCTCTTTGGGCTGGAAAGTGGCTTGCAGCATCTTTTATATGGATGGCGACGTTGAATGGTTGCTGGTCAGCATTACAACCATTTTTTTCCATGTCTCAAGAAAAGCCAACCACCTCCCATCTCTGCCCACCGATCATCCCACCCTTAGGTGAATCGGTACCAGTTCGCCGGCCGTGTCAGTGGTTCTCCCCGACTGCCGAGTCTGGCCTAAACCATGGCCCGAATGCTTGCATACAGCCATCCCATCCGGTCCCATCCTCTGTCACCCTCCCCTCCGTAAGCTCGGATGCCTCCTCTATTCGAAGTCTTACAGGCGGGCCAGCCTTACACACCACAAACATGGCAATGAATTGGACGAGATATTCTAGTGGCAACAATCTTACCAGTTCCTCTTCGGACTTGTTGGCTCTTCTCCGTCGGGCCCCCATCGCCACCGTACCGATTCGTCCGTTTGGTAAGACGGCAACTGCGGCGCTGCGGGGTTAGTCCATCTGGGTGGTACGGATGTGTGCATGTGTGTGTGTGTGTTCGTCCCATCCGTTTCTACCTTCAATATTCCTTCTCAATCAAAGAACCATCCTAGTTGTGCTGTTGGTGTCTCCTTCTGGTCATGGGCACAAACTGACTATCAGCCTCAAGACATTTCCACTAGGGCTACCCATCACTTCGCAGGTAATTTCTACCTGTCAGCTCCATCCACTCCTTTGATCACTCTCTTCTTCGCTATTTTCCGTAAGACATTGCCACAACTTCTGTCAATACGGTGCTGGCCCTCCAATTAAGCACACCAACCAGCCGCGATGCGCTGAGACAGCAACTGGCAACGTGCTTTCTACCCTAACGCCTCATATAACTAGTGATTTGACGACGCTGTTGAAAGATGGTTATCTTGCGTTCCGTTGGGCTTGCAGCACTTGCCGGCCTCGTGGCCGGGCAATATGACGGATGGGACCTTGACAAAGGACAAGTCAGCGCAGAGATGTGCTTCTGGTATTCACCAAGAGGTCCGTAACGCCATGTCATCATGAACTCCTCGTAACTGACAAACTCCAAGCTGCCGTTATTCGCGACACACTCTGGCTTGATGGCGGAAGACTTTATTGGACTCCAACGTACCGAGATGGAACCGAGGGAACCCCGGAAACTCTGGGTAAGTTCGATCGCGCATCAGTCACGACCAATCTCTGACATCTCTAGATAACCCTTTGGGCCTCATGTACTCTTTGAACTTCAGCAAGCCCTTTGACAAAACCACAAACATTACCAACCTGATCGTCACCAAGTCGAAAGCTCCAGGAGGGTCCGGAAACGTCAACAGCTTTGCGCCCAATACCGTTGACGGCGCACTCCTTCACAACGACGCTGAATTCTTCTTGTATGGAGGCGTCCTCGCTAAGCGAACGGATGCGTATGACCCTCCGCCTGGAGACAAGGTAATGACATGGCGTCTCCATGCATACGGTCCTGAAAAGCCTTCTTTCCAAAATGGCAGCAGCGATATGGTGACACTTGAGGCCGGTGTGACGCGGTATGTTGCCCACGGAGGAGCCGCCAGCGCCCCCTCAGAGAATAAGGCTTGGTATGTTGGCGGCATGCGTTCGCCTCTCTGGGGCGAAATGTACATGGGCAACACAAACCGCTCGTTAAACGCTGTAAACGCTTCAAATACCCTCATCACTCTCGACATGTCTGAACAGGGCTTCGAGACGTTCTCGAACCAGTCATTGCCAAGCACAATTCAGGCAAGAGCGAACCCTGAGGTGGTTTGGGTCCCCGTTGGAGCCGAGGGAATTCTCGTCGTTTTGGGAGGTGTGACATACCCTGAGTATGTCAACTCCAGTCACAAGTCCGATGATGCTTTCAATAGTGTAAGCCCTGCGCCCATCGCTTGCTGGTATCGTGCCTAACATTGGGAACAGCAACAGCAGAGCCCTACATTCATGGAGACCATAGACATCTACGACGTGGCTGGTAACAAATGGTATCAGCAGAAGACCGAGGGAACCAAACCTCCAGCTCTTGCTCGAGGCTGTGCTGTTCTTGCACCGGCACAAGATTACTCAAGCTTCAACATCTATTACTATGGCGGGTACGATGGCATTCATGCTCAGGAAGACTTTAGCGATGATGTCTGGGTTCTCTCTATTCCTTCCTTTCAGTGGACCAAAGTCTACGAGGGGAGAGCCCTTCATGCGCGCGCCGGTCATCAGTGTGTGATGCCTTACCCTGATCAGATGATGGTCATTGGTGGTTACACAGCGATGCCCGGTAAAGGATCTCCGCCCTGTCTCGAGGGAGGCATCATTCAAGTGTTCAACCTCTCGAGTGCAGAGTGGCTTGATGGTTACAGCCCGAGTAAATGGTCAAACTACACTATCCCCAGTGCCGTCGTCAGCAAAATCGGAGGCAACGAAAAGGGATCAGCGACTAAGACCGAACCCGAAGGGTCCGGATGGGCAGATCCA
The DNA here is from genome assembly GCA_001625285.1 of Colletotrichum incanum. Classification (NCBI taxonomy): domain Eukaryota; kingdom Fungi; phylum Ascomycota; class Sordariomycetes; order Glomerellales; family Glomerellaceae; genus Colletotrichum; species Colletotrichum incanum. The sequence continues at coordinate 131,940 of LFIW01001989.1, forward strand.
AGCCTGGCGGCCATCTTTGCAAAGCCATATGAAACCTCGAAGATCAACACGTGGTACCCATACACTGAGTCGAAAGAGACTCCTCGTCCCACCGTACCCGCCGATGGAGGCAGTGGGGGTGGCGGCGGAGGTGGAACCCCGAAGTGGGTTGCCCCCGTTCTCGGCGTCGTCCTCGGTCTCGTCTTCATCACCGCTATCCTCGTTGGGTTCTGCCTCTGGCGTCGCCGGAGAATCCTCAGACGCGGCAACGGGACTGTGACACAGACGGATGACAATGGCTCCCGCATCATTTCCTGGATCAGGGGTCAGCCAAGCGAGCCGGCTAAGGCGCCCACTGTCACGACCGAAGAGGCACCGTCTACCCAAGACATGGCCGAAGTTCGCACTCCAACCCCAGCGCCTGCTGCATCGCCCGTACCGTATTATTTTGCTCATGAAGTAGCCGATAATCAGATTGCTGAACTTCCAGGTGGGTACATACACAGTCCTTCCGAACGAAACGAAACTAATTCTGCGCATAGATACATCACCACGCCCAGAGCTTCACGGGGTCGGCCTGACGCCCGTCGAAATCATCAACAAACACACCCACTTCGGCACTGGCTCCGGCTCCAACCCAGCGACCACTCACCAGTCATCCTACTACGCCTCCGTCTCCAGCAACGAGAACGCCTCCTCCCTCTCCCGCTCCTCTGGCGTTCTTGGCTACCAGACCCGTGCCCAGTCACCCGACCCGGGCCCGCCGTCACCGCCGATCAGCACGGCCGCACCCGCAGGCTGCATCGCATCCGACGTTTCGGGCATTAGCGACCGCGATGCAAGGCATCTGAGAAACCTTAGCGAGGCGACAGTAAGCTCGGCATCGTCGGGCGGCGAGCGAGGTGGGCCGACAGGGCGAGAGCAGCCCCTCGGAGTCCCGGATACGGTGCCTGAGACGCCGACGCCTGGGCACCCGAGTCCGCTGAGTCCGCCGATGGGGGCGTCCGATGGGGAGGATTATATCAGTGCGAGGATGTTGCCTGTTAGCCCGGCTGGTACGGCGACGTTGAGGAGGAGCATGTTCCATGAGAGTGAGGATGATCTTAGGTCAAGGAGGTAGCTCAGAATCGGGTTGTGCGAAGGAAGGGTGGCGAATCGGCGTTGGACAATCCATGATCATGCACAAGCCAGATTTCGAATGATACGTCTTCTCCTTATCCAACATGCTGATGTATACTGGCATTTACCAAGAGAAAGGGCGTCCAGCGAAAGCTTCTTCTCATTGGTGAACAGTTCCGTTTCGTTGGTGAAGGGCTCTGGCTTGAGTACCTTCACCTGTTTTTGAATAGAATCGTAGGTACACTAGAAAACATGGCCGCCGATTGCTTCTTTGGTCACCTCCAGATCAACGATATGCCCCTGGGAGTCCACCCAATCAGCAGTAAGGCGAGACCAGCTATCCTCGTCGGGGTAAGCCGCAATGAAAACCTATGTTCGGTTAATGCGGGCAGGACCTGTCACATCGTATCGTGGGGCTCGCAATTGAGGCGAAGAGAGCCACGACAGTGAGGAAGAACTTCATCGAGAGGCAAACCCGTTTGTAGAAAACTTGGATCGACACTTCCACGATAGGTCCCCTGTGGCTCATTTGCAAGATGCTCTAGTATAAGACTCAGCAGAACCAGATAAAATCGTGTGTAACATACTGATCTATTCTGCTAAGCTGTAGTTTAATTGACTTTGAGCAGCTCACCAGCTATGAATGTTGGATGACCATTTGGTGTGTCGGACATTTCACAGAGCGGACACCAAACCCTGCCATTGAGAAGATGCGTTTGGTTCTGATTAAAAAAATATGCCGCGATCTAGACCCCGTTCACCACAAAAACGCTATTTGAGATTGGTAGCTGACCTCCTCCTCATATTGAGTCCACTCTCCTCTGCCTGGAGAGTATTTACTTGGACCTCGTCGACTCAAAGAACAGAACTATGGTGAAGAGGAAACAGTTAGCGGTAACTGACGAGGTGATTGCTGGTGGAACGGGGCGAGAAAATACCCATTCGTTGTCAGTTGGTTCGGTCATTTAATGTGTCAGTGCCACATGAAAGATGCGACTTCTGCCAAGAAAAATGCGAATCTTGCGGCCAGTGGCCATGAGTATGCATTAGCAGATATGTATGTTTACAAGATATAAGTGTTGTACACGCAATGCGCTGTTGGAATGGATTGTTGCTACTTCTGGATCGTGGTCTTACATAAGCAAACCTCTTTCTATCCACGTGCATAATTGCTGACGCCCTTACCGTCCCGAACTGCGTCTTTTATTTCTCTTTTTCTGAAACTTCGAAAGCAACCCGTGTTGCCTTGGAGTTGCAAGAGCTGTGACGGCAGCATCATGTCTGAAATGCGAGAATCACAGCCACCGCCTGGCCTCTGGAACATTGCCCCCGAGCTCTTTTCGACGATACTCTCATATCTAGAGATCCGAGAGCTTAGACCCCTCATGGAGACCTGCCAGGCCATCAACTCGTTGACCGGCCCCACCTTCTATGAAAAGATATTCACGAAACAGGGGAGCCGTTATGACACGGCAGGGCTCGTGGACTTGCTCACGCGCCGGCCGTTCATCAGAAACCTAGTCTATTACCTCGTCATTGATGAGTTAGACGAAGGCGCTTTGAGGCAACTATTAGCTTTCGACATGCCTAAACTGAGGAGCATCCTTGTTCAACATGAGAAAGACATCATGAAGCCCACGGGCACGGAAATCAAGCGAAGTCTGAACACTTTGGTCTGCGAGAAACCTCAGATACAGAATTGTAAGAGTCAAAGTGGTCTCATACACGCCGGTAACCTGATTTGCTAATATAGAATCATGGAAGTTACATTTAGCATCATGCACAACCCTTTCAATTACCCGGCATGTCGTCGAACCTATTACCGAACATCCATAGAAGATGCCATTTTCTTCCATCAACCCAATCTTACGCGCATCAGGCTTTCTTATCTTGACCTTACGGCATTTTCAGATTCAGCTGTCGACTTTTTCCCTCTCGAAAACTTAAACGAGCTGCATATCGAAGCTTCCAAAGTCAGCCTTGCGGCGCTGAAGAAGTTTTTTGTACCTGCAAAATCACTCAGTATATTTCGATTTATCAATCAGCTTGAATTTCCTTGCGCACCAGACGAGTTCTCTTCTGTACTTGCTTCATCTAGAGAGACTGTCAAAGTGCTCAAACTATTCTGGCAAGGTTTCCACCTACCTGATACCCCTTGTATGAGCTTTTCCGACTTCACCGCCATGAGGCAGCTTGTAGTCGATCCACGAGCTCTGTTCGGTAGCTACACAGTCGAATCGGACATGAAAACCCTCATAAAAGAGAGAATGCCTCCTAATCTAAAGGTTCTTTCGCTCGATAATGTCCAGCCGGTCGTACGATCGGTGAGGCGTGGACGGGGCTATCCCCTGAAGCCAGTCTACAAGAAACTGCTTAGCACGATTATCGAGGAGAAAGAACGCCTGACTCCGCATCTTAAATACTTAACGTATTATTACGCAGAAAACTGCATAGAGGACATAGGGATGTATCCGTTCAAGGATCACGGAATGCTACTGGCATCTTTGTATACGGAGGATGAACCAACCTATTCGAACGACTGGTTAGACTCGAATGACGCCCGAATGGAATGATTGAAGCCGATACTAACTCCTAATCACTATCGTATTATTGTTTGACTAAATTATCTCATGCTTCTCTCCGCCATCACTTACTAGGAGACGAATATACCTCATTTTGAAGTTCGAGACTAGTTACAAAAACCACTGATGGCACTTGAGCTTGAAAATATAGAATAGAAGCAATGATTAGAAGTATACTTACTTGAAACCTAAATATAGTATGACCTCAGTGGTTTGAATCTCTTGTTCGAGGTCTGTCGCTCCTCTCTGGTGATGGGCAAACCCAGCTCAGTTTTTCTTTCTCAGAGCCCCTCCATCAACAACAAGATCCTGTCCCGTCACAAAGCCAGCCTCGATCAAATACAACGCCGCATCCGCAATATCCTTCGGCCTCCCGGCCCGATTAGTCGGATGATCATCTACATCTTTCTCCAACACCTGTTCTTCCCAGCTCTGTCCCGTCTCATCGCCCTCCTTACTCTCATGCTCAACCTTTATCCTACCCGGTGCGATCAGATTCACGCGGATCCCCAATGCGCCCAGCGAAATCGCCATGCTGTGCATAAGACCCAGCTGCCCCGCCTTGCTTGCTGCGTACCCCTCTTGATTCGGATCAGATTGATGTGCGCGGAAGGACCCGATGTGAATGATACATGGCCCTGCGCCCTTGACCATCTGCGCGCCGTCCGTCGCGTCTATCTGTCGCGCCTTCATGTACGGCACGCAGGCCTGGCTCATGGCGAAGGGGCCAGTGAGGTTCGTGTCGATGTACGCTTGCCACTCCCCAAAAGTGTCCGGATCCTCCATCGTCTTGCCGCCCCGCCAATAGGGGCTCGCGATGCCGCCGTTGTTGACCAGCACGTCGATGGTGTTGCTGAAGAAGTCTGCTGCTGCGGCCCTGACCTTTGTGCGGATGTCGTCTACGTCACGGAGGTTGCAGATCGCGGACCGGAGTTTGCCTGTGTCGTAGTGTTTCTTGAGGTGGACTTTAACGGTGTGCTCGAGTTCGTCCTCGTCAATGTCGAAGACGTAGACCTTGTGTCCGGCTTCGAGGAAGTAGCGCGTCAAGGCGCGGCCGATGCCTCGCGCACCGCCGGAGACGATAATGTTTTTGGAGGCTCTTGCCTCATTGTTGATCATGGCCATTCGTTCGATAATTTCTACGATGCGTGACTTGTTGAAGGAACCATTGGTCCTCCTTGGCGATGAGTGAGTGCACTATTCCATAAAGCCCAGATGTGATTCTGACGTCACGATCTCAGAGCGGTATGTGAGAGGCGATAAGGATAGGGGCGAAAGAGGACCGTCATTGTCTATGCCTTTTGGAACCCGAAAGGTCTTGTACATGTATTATATGAAAGTTGAAGCAAGTCCGCGTTTGTTGCTTTTTGCTACCACATACTCAGCTATTGATAGTTACTGTCAATCGACATCAAAAGTCAGCAACACTAACGATTAGGAGACAGCAAATCGCCATTTCCGAACCCAGTCTCCATGACGAGGGAAGTTTGTAGGTCAACAACCTCTAGTCAAACTAGTGATTTCTTATTCGTTAAATGATTCCAGCTTTCCATACTAACTCCTGGTTTAACGGTCGGTTTCTCTGCCGACAACACGTCAACTAACATTGGCTATTAGAAGCTTTGTGTTGCGAGATATACCATGATCATCAATATGACAGTCGCCGCCGTGGCCCAGTAGCTCGCAACGCCAAACCCGCCTTGATTATCTGACTCGACCACCGTCCAAGTGATTCCAAATAACAAGCTGACGATGAGCATGAGACCAGCGACGACGACGAACATTGTCTTGGGGTGCACCCTTCATCAAAGTAAATGCCCCACCCCGGAGTTGCATCATCTTGGACAGTTCTTAAGTTGTATGCATTTTCAAGGGTATGTGACTGATCAGAAATTTTTGCCCCGGTGCAAGATCTTCTGGATTCTGGAAATAATGAAAGCAGGTAGCTCGGTCCCATTCCGAAAGAGCGTGAAAACGGTACGGCGCTGCAGCGATAATCTGTTCCAACTAGACTTGCAGGGGGCCAACAAGAGCAGGTTGGAGCCGGATCTGAAGAGCAAGAGTCATCATGTTTCTGGATAGAAGCGAAATTGCTGAAGTTAACAAGTAGCTGAAACAGCATCGTCGGTTTTGTCATGTAATCTCTTAACGTGTGCGGAACTCTCACCTTGCAGTTTCCAATTCCAGAAACGGCTCGCAAAGTGAGACGTGACGGTAGCTTTCGTTTCGCATTGCAGATGCTATTGAGAAATTTGAATAGCTCTCTGTCGTTAGGTATATCTGAGGCAAGCTCCTGGTAGAACCGTCTGCCATAACCTCTCTCTCTAATCTGAACACAGAACAGAATGTAAAGAAGCTCGTTTGCCGCTGAATTAGGTTGCAGTGGAGGAGGAAAGGCTATCCCAACGCGGTTAGGGGCCGGAATATCGTTGTCTCTGTTTAAGTTGTGGCTAAATACATTTCTAACCGCCGAAGCCATCGAGAAAACCCATCATTTGGAGGCAGCCTGCCATGCCTGGCCTCTGGTTTGTGTATGGGTCTCCCCGGAAACTCTTGGCCCAGATAGCATAGCTCTTAGGAATAGCGAAACCTCAGAATGGAGGTGAAAATAGTCGTCATGGAGTCGCGTGCTACATGTCTGCCGAAATGAACAATAGTCTACAAACTGCGGGTGGGATTAATCTGGCTTACGCAAGTCCAGCGAATTCGCTCGGCGCCTACTGGAACCGGTGGCTCAACGAGATACCCGATCCAGGGGGGAAACCACCGCTCAACAAGTTGAGGCAAGCTAGGCTTCCTTTCAGTAGCCCGTTGAGCGCGTTGCTGAGCGACCTTGTAAACTAAGAAGTCCCGGAGCCTCCGTTGGAAAGCTTTCATGTGTTGGCTGTTCAAGACAAATCCTTCAAGGTCTCGAATCATTTTCGACTCGTCTTCTGAGGCACTCCACCCATCGTCACTCTGATCCTCATCACTGCTGTTTTCGACCCCTGTCTTCCTCTGTTCTTCAGACCGCTAAGGAATGGGTCCAACAGATACGTCAAATTGACCACGTTGCAGTTTAGGCCTTACATTTTGGTTCTGTTCCTCCCGTGGCATCCTATTACTATTCAAGGGTAGCTGGTGGTTGCTGTATGCAGCATCATATTCTCTTCTGGCAAATTCGACGATGTACTTGGCGTCCCTGGTGATTCCTCCTGAACATTCGCGCTCTTCTGGTGTCTTCGAGTCGCCTCGAAGTGCTTTCCCCATTCTTCGCAAACCCTTGCGAAGGATGTGCGCCATTTGGTCGCCATCAACTCCTTCGATTTCAAGCCATCCGTGAAGGCCTGCACCACTGCTGTGTCTTCGGCAAAGAGGCTTGCCAACTTGCTGCGGGCGGCTTCTTGTCCTAAAACTAGTACCGAAGAGAGCGAGCTGATGCTGTTTAACTCCGAAAAACACTTTCTGCCGATGACCATGCTGAATTGTCAAAATCAGGGTCGGTCTTACCCGCTTCACGTTCGTTCGCGGGATGAATGTGTGGCGTTGGTATTAAACTTGGCGCTGGAGAGAGGTTTTGAGGTGGAGTTGGCCCTTTGAGTTGTGGATAGCGTTCTTGGATATCGCCTAGAGTTTGTTGAATGTGCGTGAAGTAAGTAACGCGCCCATCAGTCTCTCCTCGACCATAAATGTTCCGGCCCAATTCTTGTTCCTGATCTTCAGGTGACTCCCTCATTGAAGAGAGACTCCAGGTGTGGACTGATCGGCCAAAGAGCTTCCTGTCAGATGGCGTCAGCCAGGGTGGCCAACATGTCCTAAAGACGAAGTTCTTAATGCTAATGGTATTAAATAGTCTCTGAAGACTTCGACCAGACATTTGTTCAGATATGGCCGCGTTCAACGTTGCAGAAGAGAAACAATTTTACGCCATGCTTGACGGCCGCAGCCTGCTCGAGGCTCCTTCCTGGCGAAGCTACTTGTCGGCAGATCTCGGATGAGAACGAACATGTATCTTTGTTCTCATCATTAGCACGTCTGGAAGGAACGTTAACCATATTTGGCGACACAGATGTTATTATCATTTCTCGTCTCTTCGCTTCTTCGCATCGTAGAAATACATTATAAGCCCATGTAGTCATGTCATGCATCGCTGAGTTTATGCTGTTTCTCCCTCGCGGAGTTGGTGGAGGAACTGAGACTGGCCTTGGACGACGAATGCCTCAGCGACCTCTCGGCTAACGACTCGGCGCCAGAACCGCTGTCTCTCCGACTGACACTGCTCTCCCTGGCTAGCGGCGAGGGTATCTCGGGCGTGACGGATCTCGACTCGACGTGCGGTCGCTTCGACTTGGACACGGATGCCATCTTCTTCCTCCTCTTATCCGACGCGTTGGACCCGGTGCTGGCCTTCCTGCTGACAGTGCCATCGCCGTCTTCACTGGTAGCCGCAACGGACGGTGCCATGCTCCGGTTCGAACTCGTCGAGCTGCGGCGATGCGCGCTGGTAGAGCTACTGCGGCGTCGGTGCTCGCGCTCGATGGCGGCGGCGCGGGGATGGATCGTCGTCTTCTCCGGGGTGTGCTGATGACGGACGGGTGCGGGGCCGGAGCGGTCGATGCGGTGCCAGGGCAGCCACCAGAAGATGCCCCAGCGCTGCTTGGCGACTTGACGGTCGCGAGCTGCGAGCTTCTTCTGGATGAGGGCGCGGCGCTCGTTTTCCTTTTCCCAGTACTCGGTGCGGTAGATTTCCCAGTTCTCTCTAAAGGTCGGTGTGAAGGGCTTCGCTAGCAGGAGCAGTTTGACGTAGTCCCCGCCTGGCGCAAGGTCTTCCTCGTGGCCGCCCTTTTCTTCGTCTTCGACCAGGACCGGCAGTGTTGGATGGTTCTCGGCGGTAAGGCTTAATTCCTTCTCGACTTCATGCAGGATGGACGGTTCGACGTAGCGGTAGGATGAGCTCGCGGTGTGGGAGAAGAGTCCGTAAGTCAGGAAGAAGCCAATGGTGGAGAGAAACTCGGCCCACCAAGGCCGTCGAATGATGACCAGCTTGGAGTTGAACCCTCGCAGCCCTCTGTTGGAGATAGCAAACCAACGTCGTGGCCACCTTATGCCTCGTTCCCATATTCCTGTCGCCCAGACGAGTATGGCGGTCATGACACCTCCCATAAAGCAAATTTTTTCGAATGTCTCGACTCCCCAGTAGACGGAGCCGCCGATGCCGCGACCGTCCTCTCGCGGGGCGAAGAAAAGGGCGTAGCCGAAACCGCTTATCCAAGCGGTCAGCAGGGTGAAGAAGAATGTATGATGGCGGCGGCGGGCGCGCAGCTCAAGGTACTGAGCGCGCAGGGAGGCCTCGAGGATGAGAAGGTTCAGGTAGATCATGGACGGAGAGCTCGGGGTGTGGTTCAAGGGGTCGCCTTGCTTGCCGGACTCGGGAACGACGCCGGTGGTGCCGACGGCGGCCTTCATCTCTTTGCCCGGGGGCGGAGCGCCCTTGACGAGCGAGTCGAGCTCGTCGGCCATGGTCTTGAGAGGGAGGAGGGAAACTTGGCGTCCTGAGGGAGGAAGGTTTCTATGACGATGCAGCGGGCAGGTCGCTTCGCGACGGGGACTGAGGGGCCTTGACGGCAGCCGTGGTCAGCAGCGCTATGCAGACATGCGCGGTGGCCGGGAACGAGACAATCGTTCGGCGCAAGAGGTGCAGGTGCAGACGGGTGAGCAACACCAAACGCTGCTTTGCTGCACTGCCCGTGTTGTGTGTGTGTGTGTGTGTGTGTTTGTTGCGGACGGAGCTCAGTCGACGTCTGCCGGCGAGACAAGGGCGGAATTGGGGAATTTGGTCGGTGGTCAGATGTCAATCAGGCCGGCAGCCATGCTTCAACTCAACTGTAGGTGGCTTGGGGGTGGAAATTCCGCTCCGCCTGGTGGCAGGTGTGGACAGTGGAACGTCATAGCGAGGCGGGGTGGCCCGAGCGCGGGGGGGTTCAGCACTCGTCGATAAACGATAGCGATAGCGATAAGGCTTGTTGAGGAACAGCGGAGCGGTGACTTTTGACATGTGCAATTCGGCTGAAAAATCGACTACGGCGAAGCTGGCTGGGTCTTGGTTTTGGTATGCGACGTCTACACTGAAAAGCCAAGGCCAAGGAGCTGCCCCTGGATATGCAGGGACTCGACCGAACTGTTTATAATGGATTAAACCGGATGTACATCGCGGGCTCATTTCCGAGAAATCACAGTGGCGAAGGATCCAATGGAGTCAGAATCTACGTGGCACCTGCTAGTAAAGTTGTGTGGTTCTTTTGTTCGCGCACCAATGTACATATAACACTCAGTCCCGTATCTTCCCCCAACTTTTGACGCCGCGTCGGGAGGCACGCTAAGACAACTTCAAGTGAAGAAGACTCATCCCTTTCCATGCCACAGTCAATGTTAATTCTTCATGCATGGCTTCTGAGGCTGGCGTTTATGCATCACTAACACCTCCAAGCGATCTCACCGAACGATCAGATTGTTGCCTGCATTGGGCTAGTGCGCCTGGACTGCTTACTGCATTCGACTTGGACGGATGGGCTGTAATCAGTCACACCCGATAGCATCAGTAAACGCCATCAGAAGATTGGAACATTCTGGCCGTCTCAGCCACTGGTGACAGCGTAAGAACGGGAAATCGGGAGTTTGGTGGCTCCTTACCGCCGACACGGCTCAATGCAACAGCCGCCCCACTCTTCAAGCCTGCCAAACTCCGAGTGCTAAGTCCATGAACCGATCCGCATCCCGCCCAACCCGCATCTCTGGATGTTCGTACCCCCTGCAACCCTGCTGCTCAACTACTCAACAAGCTTGTCAGTTTTTTACGGAGCACTGGTCATTGCCTGGGGGTGTTTCCTCCCACTTGCATTCCCACCCCTCGACTCGCACCCGCACACGCATCCGCAACTGCACCCGTCAGCAGTAGCCTTCCCACTCTGTCTTTCTCTGCCACGTCTCCGCGTCACCACTGCCTTCCTTAACGCCGCCCGCGCGCAACCGCAACGGTGCTGCCCATTCTTTGTAGAAGGATTGCGACCTCGATCTGATTCGACCCAGCCTACCCTCGCTCCCGTCCATACCAACGGTCAGCTTGCTGCTGACTGATGAGTCGTCGCAAGTTTCAGAAAATCCGCTCTCCGGACACGCACATCCGCCGCCCGCGGCCACACTGATACCGACGCTACTTTTTTTTGTGACGCCCATATATAGACGGTTCCCCCGTCGCCACCTCGCATCCACCGGCATGATACAGCAACAAACCGCTTCTACTGTAGTGAACGGGTCGCGACTCAAGCTTGCTTCCTCATTAATTACTTCATCCACCACCGCGAGCGTCAAGTCTCCCGCCCCCAGCATTCGAGCCTCTTCTGAAGAGTCCGTCCCTCGCCGATCCCACCAGACCATGGCCGCCGCCGCCCCTCCCGCCGCGCCCACAGCGACAACCCGTCCCCCGGGGACCTATTTCCCCCTGGGATACAAAGATGCCGTCTACCAATGGGTAAGATAAATGGCAATACCCTTTTGTTTATTTGGTGTCGCTCTCGTTCATTTCGCTGACGAGAGCGTCTGCAGTGGTGCAGCGTAACTCCCCAAATGGCTGAGCGAAATGTCCTCAGCCACATCCCTTACCTCAAAGAAGCCCGCGAGAACGCCTCGCTCGATTCCGATAAGCCTGACCCTTTTGGCCCGCGAGTATGGAAGTCGCAAATGGTTGAGCTCTCTGGAAAGAACCGGGCCCTGAACGAGTACTCCGTCGAACGTGTCGGTGAGCAAGCCGACAACAACCTTGTCATCATCCACGGCTACGGTGCAGGGCTTGGTTTCTTCTACAAGAACTTTGAGCCGCTCTCCCGGCCAAAGGGTTGGAAGCTTTACGCCTTGGACATGCTCGGCATGGGCAATTCCACAAGACCGCCTTTCAAGGTCACTGCCAAGGACCAAGAAGGCAAGACGGCCGAGGCTGAGGCCTGGTTTATCGATGCACTCGAGGAGTGGCGGAAGAAGCGCAACATCGACAAGTTCACCCTCATCGGTCACTCCCTTGGTGGCTACCTCTCCGTGGCGTATGCGCTGAAGTACCCCGGCCATCTTAAGAAACTCATACTCGCTTCCCCTGTCGGAATTCCCGAGGACCCGTACGCCGTCAACGCAGCCATGCCTGAGCCCGAAGAATCGACGTTTCAAAACGAGTTTACACAAGACCAGAACACCGTCACGAACGACGATCGAAACTCCATCATGTCCCGCGCCAACAAGAACGGCGCGAAAAACTCAAACAACGCGCCGAAACGTCCTCTACCAGGCTGGCTCGTCTGGCTGTGGGACGCCAACGTCTCCCCCTTCAGCATCGTTCGCTTCACCGGGCCCCTGGGCCCGCGGTTCGTCTCCGGCTGGACCTCGCGCCGCTTCAACCACCTCCCCCAGGCCGAGTCACAGGCCCTGCATGACTACGCCTTCTCCATCTTCCGCCAGAGAGGCAGTGGCGAGTACGCCCTGCCGTACATCCTTGCCCCGGGAGCGTTCGCTCGCAGCCCCATGGTCAACAGGATAGACGGCGTTGGTCGGCAGATCATTGAGAAGAACGGCGAGAAGCTCAAGGAGACAGGCATTCCCATCATCATGATGTATGGCGAGAACGACTGGATGGACGTTGCCGGCGGATATGCCGCGCAGGAGAAGCTGAAGCAGGCGAAGCTGCAGGCGCTTCTCAAGGGAACGGAGGAAGAGAAGAGGAGAGAGAATGGGTCCGCCAAGGTGATCATTGTTCAAAAGGCGGGACACCACCTATACCTCGACAACGCCGATCAGTTCAACGATTACATACTGAAAGAGATGGAAGAGACGCAAAACAGCAAGCCATAGAAGCAAGTGTTCTTGGCATGGTTGATGAAAAGGCCGGGAGGCTTCACAGCGACGCCGGCCAAAGGGTTTTCCAATTTCAGAGGCGTTTTTCTGGGGATTGCATTGCATGATTAAATACAGTTCGAGCCTGAATCGGCCGATGGGAAATATCCAGTGGGAGCGTTTGGCTTGGTCATTAGAGCCTGTTCTGCCGGTTTATATAGATGTAAATCAAGACGCTGAACATTTTTATTATGCTTACAAGTTTCGTCTAGCCGTATGTGGTGCTCTGACTTACCGGTTGCCCATGATGGAGTTGTGGGGGGGCTTGTGTGAACACCGGATCTGACCGGCCCCGCACCGCAACGTCGTCCCCGTCCCAGGCGACATGCTGCGCGACGTTGTAGAACCAGCGTCCGGCGATAATTATTAAGCCAGAGGTTGAAATGAATTTTGAACATGTTTCACTTTACCCACATTGATGAATCATTCCATGCAGCATTTCACAACGACGTTTTGTGATAATATCCAACACCAGAGAAGGACTGTGTGATGCATCCACAATGATAACCACCAATACCGTTTCACGAACAGGAAAAGAGTCGAAGTCTTCGGTGACAGAAATCTTTTTTCGATTCAACGCGTTCTGGCATTGAACATGGAGCGGTTCAAGATAACTGAAACTGTTTCTTTGTAGTAGAATGGCGCCAAATGGCTCACAACCCTCGTCAAAGATCACCGATCGTCGGAGATGCGAAGATTTTGTTTCTTAGGGTTCCATCTCGTTAATATAGCTTCAGAAGATTCACGACAGGGCCATCATGAGAGTCTTCATCTTGTGTGAAAGCCATTACAAGCCTCACTCACTTGCATTTCTTACTCTTCCTTGTTCTCACTTCGACGTATAACTTGCATCATCACGATCTTTAGCTTCATTCTCTTTGCCATCTTTTACTAACTGAGGCTCTCAGGAACCTCACTGCTATACAGCTTATTCCGACCCTTGTCTTCGAACCGGTATCCACCTGCCCTGTCATCTCAAGTTTCCCACTCACGCGGTTGGTTTAGCGAGGCCTGCGAAGTTCCTTAAGTCACCCTCTATCGGGATATCGTGACCTTTCATCTCAACCTTGAGGCTCGCTTAGAATAGTCATGATGCCTTTCTCTGAATCACAGGCTTCCCAACATCAAGTTCCTTACTGCATATAAGCCCCCTTTCCACTCCCTTTTCAGACTTTTTCTCCACACCATTCACTGAAGACGTCTTATCTACCTCGCAAAGCAGAGCAAAAGAAACAAACATCATCCACTTTGTCATTCACCGTTACGACCACTCTTTTCTCTCCGAGTCATCGAGGGTTTTGCATCCGCAAGACATTGACACCCACCGTCAACTTCAGCACCACATCATTTGACTACTTGAAAGTCACTACACCATCATAAGCGCTCCATCAGGCTGCTCTCATCAAAATCTCGTGTTCGAAACTTTCAAGATGACCGGTCCCTATTCAAACGGTTTCGCTCTTCTCGATGAAGACAACCACCGGGCCCCGTATATCTTCGAAGAGAGTTTCGATCAGGACATCCCTCCCTTTTCTATTAACCATTACCAGTATGAACAAGCGCCGCACGCATCCCAAGCTTTCTTCCAGTCGCAGGACAACCAAGCCTACCCCCAGGCCCGCCTATCTCTGGCCTGCGACGACTTACCCCCCGCCAAACGTCTCCGATCCAGCAACCACAAACCATCCACCAGTCAGGCCACACACTCGACTCCTCCCCGCTCAACGACCCCGGACTTCGAACCGCCATACCATGCCCGAATTTTCTCTCCCCGATCCCTATCGGGTTCCTTCTCCTCTATCCTCTCTTCATCCCTCTCAATTCCAGACTCCGTCAATCCCGAGGAGCGTCTGCGCCGCCAATCCGAAATCAACCACATATTCACTACAACCAAATCAACAACTCTCCCGCCTCCCTCGCCATATGTCAAGGGCCCACAGCCGTCCCCATCTAGCTATTCCCCCACAACGATCTACCGGATCCGCGCCCCACCGCGCCCCGTCCAGATCGCCCCGATCCTCCCCAAACGCCCCTTAGGCGCCTTCATCCGCATCGATGACGTACCCGCCGGCAGCGAACGAGAGGCAGCGGTAGCACACAACAACATTCTCGCGGCCGCGCGCCTTGACGAGCTGAAGCGGCGCAACAACGCTGCGGCGTCGCGGAGCCGAAACCGCAGGGAGCGGGCTGTCGTGGGTCGCACCGAGGAGCTCTCGGGCGCGAGGGCCCAGATGAACTGGTGGAAGGCGAGAGCCGTGTCGTTGGGCGCGAGAGCGAGCGAGTGGGATGAGCTGCCGGAGAGGGCGGTGCGAGGTGTGATTGTGGCGGATTATCGGGTCGATGCGATGGATTTCAGCCTTGATGAGCCCAAGGAGCTGGGGTTTGAGAAGGCCGAGAAAATGGGTTCGGCCAAGAAGAAGAAGAAGCCGAAGAAAGAGTGAGGCTAGTGTTTCGCGGACTTGTTGGATTGAGCCAAGGGAATTTGAGAGGCTAAGATTTCTGCTCTTGCCTGGATATCGTTGTGCTTTGCCATCTTTCTGGAGTTTGTCATTGGGGAGGAATATACATTCAAATTGGCCATGGGACATTGTACAGACATTCCCAAGATAAAAGCTCGAGGGTCGTAATTTATTCATAAAGGGATTCGTTTTTTGAATCAGATTGGTTCATGAAGTCCAACAACCTTGGCCATGGGGACAAATCTTAATACACATCTACGCAAAGCCAACTTCTTCATGTCTTGACCTACAGCATGCATGGCTCTCCCTGAAGTTGCTTGGAGCATTCGTATAGGATCTCGTCGTGCCTACTCGCAAATCGACAGCCGCCGGGCTTGTCCAATATGGAATGCATGGAGCTTCTGTGATTCTTCAGGTGATCATTAAGGCACTCGGTCACATCGGCCACTCTAATCGAATTCTTCAAGCGACATACGAAAAACCTCAAAGATGACCAAGCCCAGCCAATCTCATTAGCTACTAATATGAATCAGTGGTATCTCTCATCAAATGCATAGAAAGCAGTCCGGTCCGTTGTCCGTCTCTTCCGGTGAAGAACGAACCAGTCCTCAGTTGGAAGACGAAGACGACGTCTGCGTGGATCATCACCCGCCTCAAACCCAAACTCCAGTCATTACATAATCCAGTCCAATTCCAAATCCATTTTCTCTCCCAAGTGGCCATCTCCATGCTTCCACTCGCGCGCCTGTTTCTTTTCGTGCCCGACAGAGCCAACCGACAGCTTTCACCACTGCCGGTCAGCTTACTGCTCGTTGACAGACGGCTGAGAGCGCGACTTGCTCTCGGCCTTGACGCTGCCCATCTCGGACCCGTGGCCCGTCGAGACACCGTAGCAGTCGGGGTCAGAAAGACATCCCTTGATGTAGTAAAACAACACGATGACCATCAACACCCTAGACTCTCAGTCAGCAACCAACCCTTTTCACCCTGACTTCAGGTATTCACGGTTTGCGAGATCCTGACGTACCAGTTGACAGCACCAACAGCCGCGGCACCAGCCATACTCCCACCGTACCGCTTCTCCTCCGTCGTGGGCCCGAAGCAGGTGCTCCCGAAGCAAGTGTTGCCCAAGAACAGCGCCGCGATGCTCGCAGACCACGCCCAGCCTGACAGCCAGAAGAGGCAGTTGGTGCCGTAGCCGATGAGTACGACGATGCGGAAGTAAAGGTGTGCCGCGAAGCGCTCGGCGGCCATAGCGCCGCCCAGGACGAGGATGGTGAAGAGGGTCTGATGGACGAGGTGTTAACAAACATACAGCGCTTTTCAAGTCTCCCATGTCACCAGCTCCGGAAGGCCATCTACCAGAAAGTCGTGTGGCTTCTGGTTTCCAGTAGGAGATGCTCGCGGGAGAAGAGCGACGGAACAACGAGGGCGAAAGACTCACGACAAAGAGCATGAAGCCCGGCGGCCCGGTGTAGCTGCTCGAGTAGGCGCCGAGCAGGGACAGACAGTAGGCACAGGCGGCGAGAACGGCTAGTGAGAGCACCAGGACGGCGACGCGGACGATGGCGAAGAAAGACGGCGTCGGCGGGACGCCCTTGCCCATGAGCCCTCTGATGTTATTTGTGCCCGTCATCTTCGTCTCTCCAGGCCGGTTCTTGTTTTGGTTCGAGCGGTTGTGTAAAGCGAGCGGGATCGGATTAATCAATCGATTCGAATGACCTTCACTTGCGCTGCGTCCTGGACTAGATATTAAAACAACCGAGCTGTCGTCGAAGCAAGTGAAGAACAGACAAGATCAGAAGGAAACGAAGGTAGGTTGAAGTGGCAGCAACATAAACAGACCCTATGGCTAAATCGCCCGCGCGTTGGGGACGTCCGTTTCCTTATACCTCAACCCCAGCTACAAGACAACCACCGCCCCCTTCAAACATTGCCCAGTCCCTGGTCTCGCATGACGACGGCCCCAACCCAAGAGATTTGACAAAAAGATCCAAACTCCTGGTCTGCGCCACAATTCTTCCTTCCGGCCTCAGCTGTCGTCCAAGACCTACACATCAGTGCCCCTCACCCCTGGCAATACAACTCCTTAACATCCCAGTCAAACATGGCAGTCCCAAAAGGCTGAATACACATTGGGGGACAGACAGACACGCATGCCGCTCGGTCCATGAAAATGGCGGTTGATCGACAGGGCCCCATCTCCCCCTTCCCCTTCAGGAACGCGCCTAAAAAGGGGATGCATCGATGCATAAAGCAGTCTAATTCTCAACCGGCCGGGGTTATTCTCATTCGCCATCACCTAATTGGCCAATTCGCAGACTTGTTCCTGGCTTTGTGCAACAGCTCCCCCAGTCATAACGGCAGTGCAATGCAATCCCCATCCATCTGTCTCCCTTTGCATTTAAGACGTCGATCAACGAACGGGGGTTAGCAGCCGAGTGCCGTGCTGCCGGCCGGCCAGCGCGATCAATGCGTGGAGGCTTCTTCCGTTAATGCCCCTCCTCTCTAAGGCGGCAAGCCTCTTTGGTGTTCATGTTGGGCCTGGTTGGCAACAGGGTTAACGAAGTTTCAGAACTCATCAACTGGGGTCCTCCTCGTCGCTGGTTTCAATGCAAGACATTCTGGTACTGGGCCTTATGGAATCCCCTTCCCCCCCCTGTAACTTTGAGCGCGAAAACGAAACCAGAATTATCTTTGGACCGACCTGTCAAGGTCAAAGACTGCGTGCGTCGCGGCCTGTCAGTGAGCTGTCATGAGATTGTCTGGCGATTCCTCTCGAATCAAAATACCACCCCATTTCATCAGACGAACCACTGCCACGAGGCTGGCTAAACAGCATGGAACCAGAAACATGCCAGAAACGCACAGAAAAAAACAAAAGACAGAAACAAAGCGCACGATGCGCGCCAGCCAACATGGGTATTAATTAGATATGCAGCCCTCACGGATGGGAAACCTCTCTGCACATCTAGAACGAAAGCCACATCTCCCCACCGTCCTCGCGAAGAATCGAACACACACATCGACACTGCGCAGATCTCCCAGCCGCGCCTCCTAGATAAAAGAATCTGCGACGAGCACAGCCCGCCACTTGACCTCTAAACTCTTGTCTTCCTCTGTCTGACGTCTTGGCAACACCGTCCCAGCGCGGGCCGCAGTCGGCGCAAGTGCGCGCGAGTGAACGCATCCTGTGCAGACAAACACCTTCAGAGAACACAATCGCTACAGGCCGACGGATCGCACATCCAAACACTCACTCACGCCATCGCCGTCGTTGCAGTACAATCCCGTGGTCTTGCTCGAGGCTTGAAACACCATCCGTCCATTCCTCCTCTCTCCGCAAGCTAGAGACGCAGCCTTTTATCCTATCCCTCGCATGCCTGCCCAATTATCCTGTCATGTCCCGAACTTCTCATTTTAACAATTCGTCTCATTCATGAGTGGGCTTAGCAGCAGATTTCAATGCAGCGAAACCGGAGAGCACGTTGCCTTTCTGGCATGCTGATCGTCGCTCATCGCCAGAACAGGTAGACGAAGGCATCAATTTTTTTTCGTTCAAAATGACGATCGCATCAAGGTTAACGTAGGATGGGGATGCAATTCCCCAGTCAGTCGTTTCGCTATACATCAAACGTGCTAATGCGGTTCACCCTCAAAACCAAAAGTCATTGGACTGAAGGCTGGCTCATCGGCAGTGGTTGATACAGATTCTATTGTGGCATTGAGGAACCAACTTCTATCGTTGTTGCGCCGTTCCCTACTCGTGCATTACTCGTCAATTCATCCGACGACGATGATCGCTTGGAGACACTCCTCCCAAAGTGTCCCCGCGATCTATACTCCCAGGCTTGTATGATTTAAAACACGACCAAAGTGAACAAGCAAGATCCCATGCCTGCCTATATCCCATAAACTAGAAATGCATTGTACAGTCTACCCGCTTTTAAAAGTTTGCGACAGCGACGGCGATGGCCTGCGAGTCTGAGTGTGAGATGGAGACGCTGATGTCCTTGAGGCCAACCTTCTGGGCAGCAGCGGCGGCATCACCGTGGAGCTAGGCAACTGTTAGCAATTGTGTGTCGACGATGCGCACGTAGAAATGTGGCTTACCTTAACCAACGGAGCACCCGATTCATCCTTTGCAATCTCGATATCTTTCAGTGGCGCACCGGCACCCTTGCTTGACACACCTAGAGACTTAAAAACAGCCTCCTTCGCGCTCCACCGACCAGCGAACGAGCTCTGAGGGCTGGGAGCAGACTGGCAGTACTTGATCTCACCAGCGGTAAAGTTGCGCTCGATAAACGTCTCGTTCTCAATGTTGATAGCAGAGATGTCCTCAACGTCGACACCAACGTTGCTGTTCTTGTTGACGACCTTCTTAGCCAGAGCCTCCATCATGTCCTGGGTAGCCTTAGCCGCCGACGACGAGACGGTCTTCTCAGACGCCTTCATGAAATTGGAGGGGTAAGAGATGGTGGAGGTCTTCTTGTCCTCGGTCACACGAGCGTCAGGGTTCAGGAGAACCTGGCTGAGCTGCTCGTCGGTGTAAGGAGCGTTCGACTTGGCAACGAAGAGCGTGTTGTTGACCAGGCCGTTGTGGAAGAAGCGGTACGCCTTCTTCTGGCGAGCCTGGACCTTGGCAGAGTACTCCTCGTACGTCTTCTCATCGAGCGTGGCAAAGAGGTACTTGGGGTGGACACCGATGGCCTGAGCACCCTTCTGACCGAAACCGAAAGAGGTGACGGAAAAGGCCTTGATGCCATCGGTCTGGATGCTGCGGCTGGGGTACACAATCATGTCGAACTGCTCCATGATAGGGTCGACGTTGTCGGCGTTGCGGTTGCCAGGCACCAATCCGGTGTTGAGGACCTGCAAGCAGCCGTTCATCATCCAGGCACCGGCAGCACCCTTGGGGTGACCAGTGAGGTACTTTTGGAAGATACCCATGACAGCGTTGCCCTTCTTGCGACCAAGGTGGCGGAGTTGTTGGCAGATGACAGAAGACTCGTTCTTGTCGTTGGCCTTGGTCGAGGTTCCGTGGAAGGAAGCAACGGCAAGGTCGTCGATGGTGAGACCCCAGGTGGCGAGGGCACCGCGGAGAGGAGCGATCTCAGGGTTGTTCTTCCAGAAGTTGTTGCCAAGGCTGCGGAGGACGTCCTTCTCCTGGCGCTGGGCCTCCTTCTTGATGTGCTCGGCACGGTCGTGAGCGTACTCCTTCTCGTTGATTTCCTGACCCTGGGCCTTGATGGCCTCAACCTCCTCATAGAGGTACTCGAGCTCAGACTCCTGCCACTGCTTGATCTGCTTCTTACGAAGCTCAATCTGGCGGCGACGGTAGTTGATGTCGAGCAGGGGCGAGGGAAACTTGCCAGCGTGCTCACGGGCGGTGGTGAGAACACCCTGGCCGGGAGCGGGAACGGAACGGCCAATCTTGTCGGTGGCAGTAGTGGTCAGAGCCAGGATACCGTGAATCGGCATGCCCATGTCAAGGGCAAGCTTGGCAGTCATGAGCAGCTGGACACCGCAACCCTGGGACTCCATGAAGCCGTTACGGGTAGTGGTAGTGGGACGGGACATCTCGCCGGGGGTGCGGCCGTGGGCAATCTCGTCGACAGCGTTGCTGGTGGCCTTCATGTTGGCGAACTCGTAAGAGCCCTCTTCACCAAAGTCGTCAAAACCACCGACAAAGACGACACGGGCCTTGCCTTCCATGATGGTCTCGTAACCGATGTCGACGGACTCGACAGCGGTTGCGCAAGCACCGACGGGGGTCTTGATGGGACCAGAAGACGAGATCAACAACATGTTAACCCAGGCAGCCATAGTATTGATGAAAGACTCCTGAAGAATGTCGTTCTGAACCGGCTTGTCCAGGTAACGGTCTCTGTGCATACCACGGAGAGCGCCCGCACCACCCATACCGGATCCGATACAGTTACCGACCTCGGAAACGTGGACGTACTTGTAGAACTCGTAGGGATCGGTGATACCAGCCGACAGCAGAGTCTCAGCGACAGACACAAGGACGAAGAGGGTGACAGGGTCGACCTGGGACACAATATCTTCAGGAACACCGTATCTCTTGGCATCCCAGCCGGTGGGGATCTGACCGGCGACAAGTCTGTCGAAGCGGAGAGCCTTAGGGATCAAGAGGGCAGCTCCCTTCTTCATGCGGACAATGTACTCGCCAGACTCCGGGATCTCGAAGATTTCGACCTTGTCGCCGTGCTCACGCTTGAACTCTTCAGCAGTCTCCTTGGACGCCTCGAAGGGCTCAAGGTCCTCCTCGATGACAACCTCGTGAAGAAGCTGCTTCTGCTCAGGGTCGTAGCCACCGAAGAGCTCAGGCTCAATCAAACGGATACCAGAGTGCTCAAGAATGAACTTCTCGTACTTCTGCTTGATGTCCTTGTCATCAACAGGCTCACCCGACTTGGCGTCAACCCAGCCGGAGTAAGGAGCGGGCTTGCCCTTGATGGGACCGTTGTGGTTCTTAATCAGACCCATAATCCAGGCCATTTCAACGCAACCCTCGAGAGAGAACTCGCCATAGGCCTCCATCTCCCAACGGGTGCGGGAGTTACCCCAAGGACCAACCTCAGCGAAACCGGTAACGACAACGACCTTCTCCAGGTCGACCATGCCCTTGAGGCGGTCGTTGAGAGGGGCGATCTCCTCCTCCCAGTCAGGAAGGTTAGGGAAGTCGAACTTGATGTTGGCGCGGGGCTCAACAACCGTCTTCTTGTAGAGGGCTTCAGAGTTGGGGCCGTTGACGACCTTGTTCTCGATGGCGTTCTCCTTGCTAACAGCGCGACGGACCTCGCTAGTCTCCATGATGTCCTTGCGGAGCTTAGTCATGGTCTGATTGAGGTCAGGGATGAACTGCAGACCACCGTTCAGGTCAGCGAAGACCGGCTCGCTCTGGCAGAGGTCGACAACGGCAGGGGACATGAGACCCAAGAGGTTGAAGGCCATCTCCTGCTGAGAGAAGGTGCGGACGCCGAACGCCTCGACACCCTCGGCAACGATGTTGTTGCCGCTCATGAGACCGGTGCCGCGAGTCCATCCAATGACGGCACCGCAGATGGTGAGGTAGTGACCCCAGTCCTCGGAGTGCCATCTGTTGAACAGAGTCTCTAGGGCGAGCTTGGACTCAGAGTAGAGACCATCGTTACCGAAGGTACCGTGGTTGGGCGACAGAGGCAGGACAACCTGGGCGGGACGAGTCTCGAAGCCGCGCTCGGCCTTCTGGGTCTTGACGCTGCCAAGAATGCGGAGCAGGTTGGTCAACATGATGCGGTGAGCCAGCTCAGAGCGGGAGTCGATCTGGTCGATCTGGCGGCCGTTCTCGGGGATGGCAGCAAACGGCACAATAAAGTCCAGGTCCCAACCGAGGCCGTTCTTAGGGTCGTAAATGTAGTCAATCAGAGCCTCGCAGTCCTGCTTGCTGCCCTGGTTGAAGGGCACAACAACAAGCTGAGAGCCACGAGCACCAAAGCGAGTGTACATGGACTGGTAGTACTCAGTGACCTCACGAGAGAATCGACTGGTGGTGACAACAACCTTGGCACCACCGCTGATGAGACCTTGAAGAACCTCAGCTCCGATGGAGCCGGCACCAGCGCCAGTCATGAGGGCGTGCTTGCCAGCAAAGCTGACACCATCCTTGGCAGCCTCCTCAAGCGACTGTAGGTAGTAGCCAGTGAGCTTCTTGCTGTAGTCCCAGCCGTGAAGGCTCTTGCGCTTGAGGTGCAAGAAGGGGATGGTCTCGACCTTGCCCTTGGGCCCGGTGGCAGGCTTAGCCTTCTTGGAGGGGCTGTCATCGTTGGGGATGATCTGGTTTTCGTTCATGGCCAGAGAGCGGAGGACGTCACCATAAAGGTTCTTGATCTCGAGCTGAGAGGTCTTGGACATCTTGTGCTGCTCCTTGATGAGCTTGTAGATGCGGCGGAGGTCATTTTGGACCTTGGTGCGGTTACCGTACTCAGAGATCTTGCCACCCTCAGCCATCTGCTGGACGTAGTGCTCCAGCTTGCGGCAGCTGGCGCGGGGGACTTCCTCGTAATTGAGGTTGCCACGAGCGTCGACAGTGGTCTGGGGGCCTGTAGGAACGGCAACGTCCTTGTAGACGGGGTTGGCGTGGAGGACCTCCTTGCAGTTCTCGATGAGCTGCTCACCGAGCTCCTTGGCAAGCTTGTAGGTCTCACCACGCTCCGCTGGGCAGTTATCGATGTGGTACTGCATGAATTCAACCAGAGTGGGGTTGGAGCGGTTCATAATGCGGATGCACTGGCTCACGATCTCACGGTCAACAGCCTTGAGGCGGCCGAAGATAATGTCATAGTACATGTGGAGGGCGTCCTGGCGCGCCCAGTTCCAGGAAGAGTCGTAGGAACGAGCCTTGAGGGAGCTGAAGACGGGTTGGATGCCGGAAGCGTAGAAGTCGCCGTGCTCGGCAGTCCAGAGGTCGAGCTGGGACTGCAGCACCTTCTCGGACTCCTGGGAGTTGATGTACGCCTTGTCACCGGCGCGGAGGTCGAGCTTAAGATATCTCGCAAGGAGCTCAAGCTGCTGCTTGAACAGAGCACGCTGGTCTTTGGTCAGGGCATCGATGGCAGCAGGGTCCATCATCATACCGCCACCAGAGCCACCGGCGGCAGCGCCAGCCTGGGGAGTGGACAAGCTGATGCCAGCGGTAGCAGCGTACTTCTGAGTGACATCGTCGAGGAAAGCCTTGGCGTCAGCCTCGGATCCAAGGCGAGCAGCAGGCTCCATGGTGAGAGCAAGCAGCAGAGTCCCGTCCTGTCTTCCGGCGCCCAGGCCCCATCTTGTCTCGAGGTATTTTCTTGCGGCCGTAATGTTGAAGCCACCGGGCATCTTGGAGGAGATCAGGCGCGCAATAAGAGCCTGGGACTGCTTTCCGAGCTGTCCATCGAAGGTGGCCTGCATAGAAGAACCGAGCTCGTCGAGAGGAACATCTTCGGGCTTCTCTGGTGTTGATCCGAATTCCTTGCCAAGGTCACCGAGGATTTCATTCTGGAGGGTGGACTTGCCTGGATTCCATAGGTTAGTGATTGTGGCGGTCAAGGGGCTTTGCAGACTTTTCGCTACTTACCACCAACAAGGTCCTTGATGGCCTTGCTCAGAGGCACCTCAGCCAAAGGCTTCTTGAGCTTCTGAGCAATAAGAGCTCGCAGGATGTCGATGGCCTGAACGGGCGCATCGGCAACGGAAGCGGCAGGGCCGACGCTGGGCGGGGGAGGAGCGGCAGCAGCAGGAGCGGCAGCAGCCGCAGGGGCAGCAGAAGAAGCAGCGGCCGGCGCGCTTGAAGAAGCGGCAGCGGGCTCCGGTTCGTCCTCAATGGGATCGGCCTCGTAGTAAATCTCCTTGGCGTCTTTGTTGTAGCAGAGAATCTGACGCTGGACTGACTTGGCAGCATCGTAGGCTTCATACTTGGAGGCGAGGGTGCGCTTGGCCATCACACCGAGGGTATCGGCGGGACCAATCTCAACCACCCTCTCGGCGGTCTTCTCGGCGAGGAAAACATCTTGGGTCTCAATCCACCGCACGGGCGAGGCGAACTGGTAGGCAAGGAGCTCCACAAGGAGCGTGTGGGCAAGCTCTTGCTCGACTTCGGGACGCATGATGGGCAGCTGGGGAGGAAGCTGTAAAGCTCAATTACACGGAGCTGGGAGAAGAACCGGGAAACTGAGGGTATCTAGTCGTCGACGAAGTTGGGAATGGGAGGAGGATTGGTTGTTATCCGTGGAAAGCCGTGGGAGAGTCGGTATCCTGGGATAATTGGTGGTGATGTCTGCGGAAGGGGGTATATGTGAAGCAGACAAGCTCGCAAGACTTTTTTTCTGTTTGCTGGACAGTCGGTGGAGGCTGTTCAAGGGAGGAAGAATCAAGTCCGCGCCAGAGAGAGGGAGGGACAAACTGGCGAAGGCGAGCGAGGGAGATGTAGAGAAAATTGTGGGAGGAGTTGTCGAGCCTCGGATGAAGGGAAGACGGGTTGGATTTGATAGAAAAGAGAAGTGAGTGAGAGTGGGAGAGACACGTTCAAAGTCGATGGCTCTAGCCCCTCGATATCGGGTCACTGGCACTTGATTGACTTTCTTGGGGGGCGTCTACGTTGTGAGGAGAGGACACCAACTGGTCTGGAAAGGGAGGGATTGGGACCAGTCCCGTCAGGAAAAAAAGACGATTGTTGAACCAAGCAAGGGCCCCCACCGGCTCAAGGAAGGCAGTGATGAGAGTCCAGAGAAGAGAGCGTGGTGCGGATGGACGTGGCGGTGGTGGTTCCAGATGTCGAGGTACCTCTGACGGTGCGAGGTACAAGATACGCCCCACCC
Organism: Colletotrichum incanum; assembly: GCA_001625285.1. Classification (NCBI taxonomy): domain Eukaryota; kingdom Fungi; phylum Ascomycota; class Sordariomycetes; order Glomerellales; family Glomerellaceae; genus Colletotrichum; species Colletotrichum incanum. The sequence continues at coordinate 157,353 of LFIW01001989.1, forward strand.
TGGTGTACATGGCAGAAAAAATATGGGCGAGGGAAGGACCATGTCTCGACACGTTATGACTGGCTGCTGACCTCCTGCTGTTTCTCTTGCCGCAGTAATTTCTCTTGCGAGGGAAGTCGAAGAGGCCCCGAAGGAAATGGAAAAGTGGACCCCCTGTCTTGCCTCGCGATGGACGTGAACCTCCCGGCGCGCGTTGTCCCTTTCCCTTCCATGTTTTCCCCCTCTCATGCAGGTGGGAAAGCGCAAAAGCTGCTGGTGTGGAAGTCGTCAAAGTGGTGTGGTGTCGAGGTGTGGGCGTGTATGTCTGTGCTGGCTGCCCGGTGCGCTGCAACGCCTGCAGAGCTCCTCAACCATATTCAGACGCTTTCCCCAATCGAGCATGAGACGATCCAGGGGGCTTCCCCACAAAACCATTTCATTGGGGGAATGCAGGGTGGGACGGTGGAAACGGCATGGTATTATTTTTTTTTTGGGAGGGACGGCAGGGAGAGAGGCCGTCATTGATGCGAAGTTGACGTTGGAGTTGAGGCGTTCCCAAGAGGGCCCTACAGAACCCAGAAAAGAGTTGGTTGTGAGCCCCTGAAATCCCACCAGGAGATGGGATGACGAATGGCAAGGAACCTCATCCGTATGATGTGTGCCCGTGGCGTCAAGAGTTGTAAAGAGAGATCCAAGCTACGCAAGCATGAGTGTCTTTTGCGGCCCATTCTCGTCGTGTGTCACCATCGATACTGATACGTAAGATATCGCAGCATGTCCGTCACCTGGCTAGGCCGAAGCCAGTCAGTGCTCTATCATCTTCTATGCGAGAGAACGAGCGAAGTGCCATCTACAGCGCCATTGGCATCATCATCCAGCCGCATGCATAATCGACAAGTCTCAACTAATTCCATCTGTGCGTTCTGCTATCTAAACTTTGACATGAGGTTGATCAAGGATTTCTATCCTGCCGCCTCCTCAGTCAGCCTGCTGTGTAATGTCATGTTCGTGAGGCGACTATGAGACAACACGGGGCGTGTCGTTGTATCTGGCTTACGCCCAAGGCTCTACTTCTTACATACTGCTGCTAAGATGGTTTAGGCTGGCATCGCTGGCCTGTTGTGGCGCGCGTTGGTGTCTTGAGCTTCTTAGAATGGACGTTTCCACGTCTCCCACTTCCTCGCGTCCCTTTCCCGAGCTGTCGGAATGTTGGATTCGGGCTAGTGGCGGCCGTACCTGCCCCTCGATAAGAGTTAGTGCGCATAGGTAGGCGTTAGACTGGTGCGAGGCTCTGTGGCTGAGACCTCTCCGAGCTTTACCTCACATCGTTATTCTATGGTACCAGTGGGATGTACCCGTTCTCCGACGACCCTCAAACTAATCGGGTTCCTATCAGCCCCTCCTTATCGCCGCGTTCCTGTTGGCCGCCGTCTCTTGCGACATTCAACCACGGACGGTTTTTTTTTTTTTTTTTTTTTTTTTTTTTTTTTTTTTTGGAGCTGGAGCTGGAGCTTGTTGGAGCTTCAGAGCTTTGGCGGGACGTTGAAGCCGATAACGATAAGCAGATACGAATAGTGACCCGGCCCTTCTGTTCGCGATGGGAACTTGGTGAAGCCGTCATCCACGGAATAGTTCTCCTATATGTGTACATATGTACAAGTGCGTCAAGCCGTGGGAAAGTGGTGCCATGATGATATTTTGGCCCGCCAATTAACGGGGACCCGGAAAGCAACAGCCGCAGCTCCTCATCAACAAGCCGGAAGGAAGAAATAAAGCTCCCAGGTTGCCAGCAGAAGGAGATGGAAGGGTGGAGGGGGAGAAATGGGAAATGGAGGGAGAGGAGGGGCAGAAGTGGTCGCTGCTCCAGGAACCCGCCAAACTTGATGGGGGGGCAAAGTATCGATACTTGGCGGCTTGGCTTGACAACAGAGTTGACCCAAGCTTTTTTTTCTCGAGGTTCGAGTTCGCTGTTTGAAGTGCTTCAGCTCCCAGCCTTGACCGGGAACTGGTCTGGTCTGGTCATCTGGTGACCTGGCCAAACTGGCTGGCTCCATGCTGACCTTTCGGTGGCTTACGATGGGTCGCTCCAGTTCTTCAGTAGATGAGCCACGGCCAAAAGGTGGGCGAGGACACCTGGTTGACGGCAGCCTCATCCAACAAGACCATTGTGATGCGCAACAAATGCGGCGGATCGTCGTTTGTCTCTGACCACCACGACTGGTACCCTTTCCGCACTCCCAGATCTGGTTCGCCCGAGCCTACCGAAGGATATCGATGAACGATCGGAGACCGAGCGGGACAGCTCGGTGCAACAAAAGGTCGAGATTCAAGAATTCCAGCCCTGTTCTCATCAGTTCATGCTTAAAGTGCTGGGCTAGGCTGGGCGGGCGGGTTGTCTCACAGCTGCACGATTCTCAGCGCCAGTTGCCCCTCGGCCCCCCAGGGGAGGCAGAAAATGAGAAGGAAAACAAGAAGACTGCCATCGAGGGGCTTGCAGGGCGCGCAGGGCTTGCATTCCTCGAGGAGCGTCCGCGTGGCATGGCACAGCGATAGCTCCCGCCCCAGCGAGCCAGCCTGGCCCAGCGTGCGTGCCTGGATGGCAGAGGCGTGTGTGCGGTGTCAATTCGATGCGACGCGACAGCGGGTATCTGTACATCGGCCGTGGACATGCCGTTCTCCCTGCCGGCTACCCCTTCCCTCAGGGTCCCGCGCATTTCACATCCTCCCCAGCATCAGCCCCCAGGCGTGGGGTGAAAGCGGTGGGGAGGAAACTGCGGCAGAAAATCCGGTTACGACGCTAGAAACTGTTGACCGCCTTTGGGCCGGCCAGGGAGCTGCGGGAACGCAACGGGGGCTTTCAAGTACCGTGTACTTTTGGGGATCCCGCATATCTGGACATTTAGGGTCGGCCGAAGTGAACGATACCTTTTGTCGCCTCCACGGTCAACACTCATTGAGGGGCAAGCCGAGAGGCGAAGCAAAAACGAAATCTTCGCCAGCAAGGCAAGTCGGCAACGAGAGATGCCGCGCAGAGCCCGAGATAGCCCGCAGCGGCGCGAGCGATTTTGGCCTCGTTATCGTCCGGTTAATGCATCCGGGGTAGCAGCACGGCATCTTATCAGCGTGCGCGTCAAGTCTGGTTTCTCAGAGGGCTTCGTAGGTGTGGAAGAGTCGAAGATGATGCCATTTGGCCGAGGATTCGTGTCTCCATTGATCCAGCACTCCAACGAGAAGACGGTAGCGGTTTGGCGTGCAAGAATTCCGCGGCAAAGATCCGGGAGACGAGATGCACACTACCCGAAAGTGCATGAAAAGAGGGAAACGGGAGATGGGAGAGAGCGCGGGTGATGGCCCCGTCTAGCCAAGTGCAATGTCGTCGTGATTGTCGTTGCACTGCTTTACGCCCTGTCGCCCAAGCGTGGGAAGTCTCGAGAACAGCCAGCGATGGAGGGCAAGTACCGGTACATTGCCGCCCGTTCTCCAACAGCGGCACCCTTGCGGATCACTCGGGCTGCATGAAGTCAAGGGTGGAGCTGGAGGGGTGGATTGGGTGTGCGACCATCCCCAACAGAACTAAAAATTTTGGCGAGACATTGAGATTTGAGACTTTTGGAGAGAGGGACAACTCGAACATGGAAGGCAGGAAAGAGCAAGACAACAGATATTGTCAAACACGAACACGCTCTTCAACCGGGGAAGCCGTGGCGTAGTAGGTGGGAAGGAAGGAAGGAAGGAAGGAAGAACGGAAGGAATGGGGGAAAGTGCTATAGGCAGATACCACTTTACGCCAGCAATTATGGAAAGTGCTTCAAGTGTCTTTTGCCTTTGCCAATGCCAATGCTTCTTCCCCTGGCAGGCTCGCAACAAGATACATTGAACACGCGCTACCTGCCTGCATCAGATATTGATTCAAATACCTTCCGTCCAGTGCAATAGATACAAGCTACACCGGACCAACGAGCTTTTTCTCCGCCAGCCCGGGCCAACTGGATTCCTTCCAATGTCCCAGAAATGACCCGGCCTAATTTTTAATCGTTGAGTTCCATCTCTACCAGCGTGCCATGTACCTGACCCTTCCCTGGGTACCTCCTTCCCCCCTTCCCCCCCTTCGTTGCCCCAAACTGGACCAGGCACCTCCAATTACGTTGATGGGATTGACCTCACTCGCACCAGCAGGCACTCTCAGTCAACAGGTACCTGGCCCAAAGGTTGGATCCATCCACATCGCATCCACTTCCACACCAGACGCCAGTAAGTGACCACACGCCGCCCTCAATCAATGAGGTGTGAACGGAACGTACCTGCGCCTGTCCCAATTCTCAATCCCACTATCCCAATCAACCCATGTCCACACATTGAGACCCGGACAGACACGCTCACCCCTCACTCGCACACCACTCCAAGAAAGCCAGGACCTGGGACCCAGACCCAAGACCCAGACCGCAGCAAAAGAGTGCAAAGGGATGCTGTTCAACTGCCTCGCCTTCCCGTCATAACCTCCTCCAAGCACCCTCCCAACCTTCCCTTGATCATTCATCCAACTCTTCTTTAACCTGCCATCTGCCACTCCTTTCGCTCTTCTCTCCCACAACTCCACGTCAAGGACAGATCTTGCAGGGCAGTCTTCTCGTTTCCTTTTCTCTTGTCCTTCATAGACCACTTGCTCTCGGAGAATCGGAGAGACAGCTCTAGACGACCCCCCAAATACTATAGACCACGCACCCACAAATCAGATCTGTTGCCGCCCACTGCCTCCCCGCCGTCCCGGAGCATCTTGAAATAGCTGCCTCCTGCTCTTCGCTGAGTACACGGAGTCACAGACAGGTAAGCCACTTTGGCGTTTTTGCTGCTTCCATTGAAGAGGGAGGGAGCAACTGGATACCGGGAAGAAAAAAAAACCACCCAAAGAATGTCTCGGCTAACAAACGTGGCGAGTAAAGCTCCAGTCGTAGCCCACGAAAAAAAAACTTCGCACCCTCTTGATACCCCCCCTAGATCCGTCATTACCATGTACGGCACCGGAACTGGCCCCCAGACGGGAGTTTCTACCCCCCGATCCAACGCTTCTCTGCGCCCTCTTACTCTCCGCCATGGTTCCCTCGAGACCTCCCTCCTCGTACCAACCGCCCTCCACTTCCACGCCTCGCAATTGAAAGACCGCTTCAATGCCACTCTCCCCACCGCCACAGACGAGCTTGCTCAGGACGATGAGCCTTCGTCCGTCGCGGAGCTTGTTGCGAGATACATGGGCTTCGTTGCCGATGAGGTAGAGAAAGGCGAGGATGACGAGTCGGGCTCCTACGAGGAGGTCCTGAAGCTTGTGCTCAACGAGTTCGAGCGCGGATACCTTCAGGGCAACGAGGTCCATGCCCTCGCTGCCTCTTTGCCCGGCATTGACGCCAAGAAGTTGGTTGTCATCCGCAGCTACTACCAGGCTAGACAGACCACTGGTCGCTCAATCAAGGCCTACGGCTCAGCGCTCTTTCGCGCTGCCGATGACGGCTCCGCCGACATTTACACCATCTTCGGTGGTCAAGGCAACATCGAGGAGTATTTCGATGAGTTACGCGAGATCTACAAGACATACCAGCCTTTCATCGGCGAGCTTATTCTCAATGCCGCTGAGTTGCTCCAGACCCTCTCCAAACACCCGGAGGCAGAGAAGCTCTATCCCAAAGGCCTTGACATCATGCGATGGCTGGAGAGCGAGGATGAGACGCCCGACGTTGACTACCTTATCTCGGCTCCTGTCAGTTTCCCTCTGATTGGTCTCGTCCAGCTCGCACACTACGAGGTCACTTGCAAGGTCCTTGGTGTTCACCCCGGTCTGCTCCGCGACCAGATCAGCGGTACGACTGGTCACTCCCAGGGTATCGTCCTGGCCGCTATCACAGCCGCCGCAGAGTCTTGGGAGTCATGGAAGGAGCTCGCACCCTCTGCACTCACCATCCTTTTCTGGATCGGTGCCCGTAGCCAGCAGGTGTTCCCCCGCACGTCGCTGACGCCCACCATGCTGAGGGAGTCTGTGGACAACGGCGAAGGTCTCCCCACCCCCATGCTTAGCATCAGAGACCTTTCCCAGGCCGAGGTCCAGAAGCACATTGATGCTACCAACAAGTACCTGCCCGCCGATCGCCATATCTCCATCTCCCTTATCAACAGCCCGCGTAACCTCGTTGTTACCGGCCCTCCCATCTCTCTGTACGGTCTCAACGCCCAGCTCCGCAAGGTGAAGGCGCCGACAGGCTTGGACCAAAACCGTATCCCTCACACTCAGCGCAAGCTTCGCTTTGTCCACCGCTTCCTCCCTATCACCGCCCCTTTCCACAGCAAGTACCTCGCCGAGGCGACCGAGCTGATTGACGAGGACCTGAAGAACATCAAGATTCCCTCCAAATCTCTTGGCACTGCCGTCTTCGACACCAACACCGGAAAGGATCTCCGTGAGGCGGGTGACAGCAACATTGTTCCCATCCTCATCCGTCTCATCACCCGAGACCCCGTCAACTGGGAAAAGGCTACCGTCTTTCCCCAGGCGACTCATGTCCTTGACTTCGGTCCCGGTGGCATTTCTGGTCTGGGTGTTCTCACCAGCCGCAACAAGGAGGGCACCGGCGTGCACGTCATTCTTGCCGGCTCCGTCAACGGTTCTATCACTGAAGTTGGATACAAACCCGAGCTCTTTGACCGTGATGAGGAGCACGCTGTCAAGTATGCCGTCGACTGGGTGAAAGAGTTTGGCCCCCGTCTGGTCACCACGTCCAACGGTGATACGTACGTCGACACCAAGATGAGCAGACTGCTGGGTCTCCCTCCTATCGTTGTCGCTGGCATGACACCCTGCACTGTTCCTTGGGACTTTGTTGCTGCGACCATGAATGCCGGTTACCACATTGAGTTGGCTGGTGGTGGTTACTTCGACCCTGGCATGATGACCGCCGCCTTGAGGAAGATCGAGGGTGCCATCCCGGCTGGACGTGGTATTGGCGTCAACCTTATTTACGTCAACCCTCGCGCCATGCAGTGGCAGATTCCTATGCTGGGAAGACTCAGAGCTGAGGGTGTTCCCATTGAGGGCCTGACCATTGGTGCTGGTGTTCCCTCCGTAGAGGTCGCCCAGGAGTACATCGATACGCTTGGCCTGAAGCACATCAGCTTTAAGCCCGGTTCCGTCGATGCGATCCAAGCCGTCATCAACATTGCCAAGGCCAACCCTACCTTCCCTGTCCTTCTGCAGTGGACTGGTGGTCGTGGCGGTGGTCACCACTCGTACGAGGATTTCCATCAGCCCATCCTTACTATGTACCCCCGTATTCGTCGCCAGGCGAACATTATTCTTGTTGCCGGCAGTGGTTTCGGTGGCGCCGAAGACACCTACCCGTACCTCACGGGTGAGTGGTCCAAGAACTACGGCTACCCTCCCATGCCCTTCGATGGTACTCTGTTCGGTAGTCGCATGATGGTCGCCAAGGAGGCCAAGACCAGCCCTGCTGCCAAGCAGGCCATCATCGACGCTCCTGGTGTTGATGACAGCGAGTGGGAGAAGTCCTACACTGGCCCTACTGGTGGCGTTGTCACTGTTCTTTCCGAGATGGGCGAGCCCATTCACAAGCTCGCTACCCGTGGTGTCCTCTTCTGGGCTGAGATGGACAAGAAAATATTCTCCCTACCCAAGGAGAAGCGTGTCGCTGAGCTGAAGAAGAACCGCGACTACATCATCAAGAAGCTCAATGACGATTTCCAGAAGGTTTGGTTCGGTCGCAACCGTGCCGGCGAGGCCGTCGACCTAGAGGACATGACCTACGGTGAGGTTGTTCGCCGCATGGTCGATCTGCTTTACATTCGCCACGAACAGCGCTGGATTGACCCTACCTTCATCAGACTCACTGGTGACTTCATTCGCCGTGTTGAAGAGCGTTTCACCTCCAAGCCTGGCCAGGTTGCCCAGCTCCAGGACTACAAGGACCTCCAGTCACCTTATGAGACTGTTGAGAAGATCTTGTCTCATTACCCTGACGCCGAGACTCAGCTCATCAACGCGCAGGATGTCCAGCACTTCTTGATGCTGTGCCTGCGCCCCATTCAGAAGCCTGTCACCTTTATTCCCACTCTTGACGAGAACTTTGACTTCTACTTCAAGAAGGATTCCTTGTGGCAGTCTGAGGACCTCGGTGCCGTTATCGGCCAGGACGTCGGACGTACCTGCATTCTTCAGGGACCTACCGCGGTCAAGTTCTCAAAGGTCATTGATGAGCCCATCAAGGACATTCTCGACGGCATTCACCACACCCACGTCGAGTATCTGACAAGAGACCTCTACCATGGCGACAAGAAGGCCATTCCCACCATTGAATACTTCGGTGGCAAATTGATCGAGACCGAAATTCCCGTCGAGGACGTTGATGGTCTTACCGTCTCTTATGATGACGCCCACAAGAACACTTACCGTCTGTCGACGTCGCCCACGGCCACTCTACCTAGCCTCGACGCTTGGTTGGCTCTGCTTGCTGGCCCGGAACGCAGCTGGCGCCACGCTCTCCTCACCTCTGAGGTTGTTGTTCAGGGCCAGAAGTTCCAGACCAACCCCATCAAGCGCATTTTTGCTCCTGCTCGTGGCCTTTTTGTCGAGATCCACAACCCCAAGGATCCGAAGAAGACCAAGATTGTCGTCAAGGAGCAGCCTCGTCACAATCAGTACGTTGATGTCATTGAGGTCAAGCTTGAGGGCCAGAATGAGATTGTCGTCAGCATGATCAAGGACACTACAGCCCTTGGCAAGCCCGTCGCGCTTCCCCTCAAATTCACCTACCACCCCGAGGCTGGCTACGCTCCCATCCGCGAGGTCATGGAGGGCCGCAACGACCGCATCAAGGAGTTCTACTGGCGTGCGTGGTTTGGTGATGAGACTTTCGACCTCGAGGCCGATGTTAGCAGCAAGTTCGACGGTGGCAAGGCTACCATTACTGGCGAAGACATCAACGACTTCATCCACGCCGTTGGCAACACTGGCGAGGCTTTTGTGGAGCGTCCCGGAAAGACTGTCTACGCCCCCATGGACTTTGCCATCGTTGTTGGCTGGAAGGCTATTACCAAGCCTATCTTCCCTCGCACCATTGACGGTGACCTGTTGAAGCTGGTCCACTTGTCCAATGAATTCCGTATGAAGCCCGGTGCCGAACCCCTTAAGAAGGGTGACGAGGTTTCTACTACCGCCCAGATCAACGCTGTCATCAACCAGGAGTCTGGCAAGATGGTTGAGGTCTGCGGTACCATCTACCGCGATGGCGAGGCTGTCATGGACGTCACCTCTCAATTCCTGTACCGCGGTGCCTACACCGACTACGAGAACACCTTCCAGCGCAAGATGGAGACCCCGATCCAGCTGCACCTGGCCACTAGCAAAGATGTAGCTGTTCTTAAATCGAAGCAGTGGTTCAACACTGATGACTTGCCCCGCGACCTCGACCTTCTCGGACAGACGCTCACCTTCCGTCTCCAGAGTTTTTACCGCTACAAGACCAAGACGATGTACAGCAGCGTCTCCACTCAGGGCCAAGTTCTGCTTGAACTTCCTACCAAGGAGGTTATCCAGGTTGCTAGTGTTGACTACGAGGCTGGCCAGTCTAATGGCAACCCCGTAGTTGACTACCTCGAGCGCAACGGTACTCCTCTCGACCAGCCCTTGAACTTTGAGAACCCCATCCCTCTCAGTGGTCGCACTCCTCTCCAGCTCCGTGCCCCTGCCACCAACGAGAACTACGCTCGTGTCTCTGGTGACTACAATCCCATTCACGTCTCGCGTGTGTTCGCCAACTACGCCGCCCTCCCTGGCACCATCACCCACGGCATGTACTCCAGTGCTGCCGTCCGTAGCTTGGTTGAGACTTGGGCTGCTGAGAACAACATTGGTCGTGTCCGCAGCTTCCACGCCTCTTTGGTCGGCATGGTCCTTCCCAACGACGACCTCCAGGTCAAGCTTCAGCACGTTGGTATGGTCTCTGGCCGCAAGATCATCAAGGTCGAGGCTAGCAACAAGGAGACTGAGGAGAAGGTCCTCCTTGGTGAGGCGGAGGTCGAACAGCCCGTGACCGCCTACGTCTTCACCGGCCAAGGTTCCCAGGAACAGGGTATGGGTATGGAGCTGTACGCCAGCAGCGACGTCGCCAAGGAGGTCTGGGACCGCGCTGACAAGTACTTGTTGGACAACTACGGTAAGTCATACATCTGTCGCTTCTCTGACATTTTACTAACTATTTTTAGGCTTCTCGATCACCAACATCGTCAAGAACAATCCCAAGGAGCTCACCGTTCACTTCGGTGGTCCTCGTGGCAAGGCCATTCGCCAAAACTACATGGCCATGACTTTCGAGACAGTTGCTGCCGATGGAAGCATCAAGTCCGAACGTATCTTCAAGGAGATTGACGAGAAGACCACCTCGTACACCTACCGCTCACCCACCGGCTTGCTGTCGGCTACTCAGTTCACCCAGCCCGCTCTTACCCTCATGGAGAAGGCCAGCTTTGAGGACATGAAGTCCAAGGGTCTTGTTCCCCGAGACTGCACTTTCGCTGGTCACTCCCTGGGTGAGTACTCTGCCCTTGCTGCCTTGGCGGAGGTCATGCCCATTGAGAGTTTGGTGTCGGTTGTCTTCTACCGTGGTTTGACCATGCAGGTCGCCGTCGAGCGTGACGCGGCCGGACGCTCCAACTACTCCATGTGCGCCATCAACCCCAGCAGAATCTCCAAGACCTTCAACGAGGAGGCTCTGCAGTTTGTTGTTGACTGCATCTCCGAGGAGACTGGATGGCTTCTTGAGATTGTCAACTACAACATCGCAAACATGCAGTACGTTGCCGCTGGTGACCTTCGGGCTCTTGACACCCTCACTGGCGTCACCAACTTCCTCAAGCAGCAGAAGATCGACATTGAGGAGATGCGCGGCAACATTGACGAGGCCAAGGGTGCCCTCAAGGAAATCATCAAGGGCAGCGCTGAGGCGACGCTCAAGAAGCCTACCCCGCTGGAGCTCCAGCGTGGCTTTGCAACGATCCCTCTCCGTGGCATTGACGTGCCCTTCCACTCTACTTTCCTTCGATCTGGTGTCAAGCCGTTCCGATCGTTCCTCCTCAAGAAGATCAACAAGACAACGATAGACCCTGCCAAGCTTGTTGGCAAGTACATTCCCAACGTGACAGCGAAGCCTTTCGCCATCACCAAGGAGTACTTCGAGGATGTGTACAAGCTCACCAACTCTCCCAAGATTGCGTCCATCCTGGCGAACTGGGATCAATTCACCCAAGACGGACCTGGTCCCAACGCTATCAACGGCGTCACCGGGGAGCACGAGGGACCCGGCGCGGCTGCGTAAGCTTGGCTATACCTACCTGTGCTAGGGGATGAATGGGGGTGTGGAGCTACGCTGTTACGAAACACAAAAGGGAGTGGGTTAGATGATTCATTACGGACACTGGATGACTCTAAACGGCGTAATCGTTGTACAAAGTAGGGAAGTTGTTTTTCGATGACTGTTTTATCACGTCGCGTTAAGAAAGTTTTTGTGTTTGGTCTTTCACGGCTGGGGCGTTATTGTTATAGTGTTTAATGGTGGTACAAGAAGACAATAGAGAGAGCAATTCGTTCACCTTTGTTTCCATTGACTCGACGTGAATGAAAGTCACTGCGTGGGATTAACCGGCCGCTTTGTGTGACATTGAAATGGGATGCAGTGGACTTAGGCTTTGTAGCCCAAAGGGGCTAGAGGACTGCAGCCGTAGGCTGCTGGGATTTCGTTGTTTCTTATGTCCTTGGAAAAAGGAGCGCAGAGGCAGAGCATCAGCACTCGCCATCATTACAATCACAGCGATTTAAGCACAGCTTCTGGCAATCAAGTGTGGCTTTATTCTTCAGTCTTTTCATGACCTAGATCTGATAACCGATCTCTTTATTAGATCTCTTTGCATTGTGTCCTAGTTCGCGCGTGCTGGGTGGCGCCTATCGGGGCTCCCACAAGCCAGCGATTTGGCCACGGCTACGGTGAGTGCAGGCTAAGCCGGCGTGGTTTGTTTGGTGTCGTTCTAGCGCGGGACATCCTTTTCTAACAGCTAACAATACTAAAATGGCAGTGTCTTCCTAGCAATCATTTCGGTTCCTACGGAGGGAATGGACTGAGATAAGATGCCGGGTCGATTGCGCGGCGGGCGTTGCGTAGTAACGTGAGGAGACATTGAAGCAGAACAATAGAAGCAAGAATTGTCGAAACAAAGGCAAAATGCACCAGCCAACTAGAGGAAGTGGCTCCAGTTGCCTGCAATGACAGGCGAATAGCTGAGACGGATCCGGCCACCCAAAATCAGTCATTTTCAATGTGATGTGCTCACCTGACCCCTTGCGACAGGATAATGCCAGAGGGCAGGATCACAAGAGTAGACAATAACAATAATCCAACCAATTGAACACAATAGTATAATCATTATGATCGGTGCTTCAATAATTCATAGTCTGACCTACAATCGCCAATTAGCAAGACTAATCAACTGTGCACAAGTGTGATATTGTAGCCAGCTTCCTGATAATAATTGTCTGACAACAGATGTTGGTAAACTCTTGTGATTATCGTTCATTCAAGACTAGATAAGCAGCAGATAAAGTCTACATCGAACACCTATACCTCCATAAGTCACAAACCTACTCTCAACACATATAGATAGATAGGACGTAGGGTATGGCAGCACTGTAGGATACACGGAATGCACGAGGTATCCGATTGGTTGTGTACAATATGTAGGTCCTGCAGCCAGATAGTCACAGAATCAGCCACAAGGTCAGTCAGCGCATCATCATTCAACTCGTAGGTCCTTGGCACAACGATTGGCTAACCACGATGGCTCGACATCTCTAGGTCTGCGGTTCAGGATTACCGTTCAATCAATTATATTCTTTTCTATGCCGAGATGCGCAAGCTGATTTGAGGTTATCCAAATCTCCTCCCCCTCTCGGGTACGTGTAGTGGGCACGTTGCCTAAAATGCGCTGCCGTGGTTCCGACGCCGCTTCAAACACTGTGGTTCTGTATTAAATGCAGGCAACCTGGTTCCAGCTGGAACGGCATTCTGAGATAGTTTGTCAGTTGGTGAAAACGTGGCGGTTCCTCGAAAAAGATGGATACGTACGTCCGTGGGCGATGAAGCCTCTGTCGTTGACCCAGTACGCACAGTCGCCGGTTGCGAAGAACTCGTCCGTGTTCCTTCTAGTGCAAGCCTCGTGGACGTTGCCTGCAAATCATTAGTTTAGAACTCGCCCAACTCAATCATATCTTGTCCTCCGTTGAAAATGAGAGATTACTCACTGCCGCGGATGTTGTAGACGACGTTGTTCGCAACCCAGGTTCCGTCAGCAGCCTGGGCCCAGGCGTAGCAGCTGGTGGCGAAGGAGAGGATGGCAACGACGGTAAAGCGCATGATGAAGATTGTTCAATTGGTTGGAGAAGGTGATGTGTCCGGCTGAGATGGTTGCGTTGAAGGGCTGCTGAGAGGGGTGAGGCTGAAGCTGAAGAAGGGAGGCGATGATGAAGCGATGAGGCGGTCTATTTAAACAATTGCAAGTCCATCTCTTGGGATTCGTTGCTAGTAAAGCGGGCCCGAATAACTTATCAAACTCTAGACCATGATTTGTCTCCCATGTTTGCAGTCAAGCACTATTCTATGAAAGGCAGGAGACACAGCATTCTTCACGATAATCTGTCCTAGCCTTGGTCTCGCCTCCAACCTGTGCGGAGACGAGGATCTTTTCTGTTCCGTCACGCCACACGCTCGATCCTACGTGACAGTAATCCGTTTACCCACTGGCCATAAGGATCTAGTCTTCTGCGGATCCCACAGCTCCCAATGCGCCCCAATCTTGTCCGCCCGTACATAGTAAGTAGTCATGGCGTGTTCCTTCGCCACCCAAAGGAGTCTAACATTGCACTTGGCAGCTCCTACGCGACAGACCGCACATACCTAGTATAATGTTGCGGGCGGGGCCGGAGGAGCGAGATGCCTGACACCGCACGCTGCCGCCGGTGGAACTGAGGGCTTTTTTCTTCATTCTCTTCCGGTCGTTTGCTCGTGTTGTGAGTATGCTCGGAGATTGGCTCAGGAGGGTGCGAAATCTGGGGTTCATATCGATTCCACAGCAGATCTCGGCTCGACCATGTCAAGGATCGGATTGGCACGAAGCAATGCTCCTTCTCCCATAGGGAAGGTAGTTGTGGGCGCCGTCCCCGCTCCAGGTAGGCTGCCGCATACCGAGCCCCGGCCCTGTCCCACGATTGGCTGTGCTTGGACGGGATTGTCCGACGCTATCCTCAGACGCACAGCGGCACCGCCTTTTCGGGTTGCCCCCCCAATGTAGCTCTTGCTTGGCCCAGATATCCATGATTCAATTCGTTCGAATAGAGTGTTTTCTAGCAGGCAAAGTGCATTCTGCTCAATTGGGCTATGCTCTGCCCCTTTTACCATAAAAGGCAAACTAAGTGTTGCTGGGTTTTCAGTCAAGATTTCAACAGCCGTAGTCAAACACCATTGCGTGGTTCTTACTCCCTAACTGAAGTGGGTGACAAAAAAAAAAAAAAAAAGGTAATACACACACCACCTCAACTGCTGTGAAGTCCCTGTTTCGCTTAGCGATCCCTCTGCGAACAATCGCTTCTTTTTTCCAATTTTCGAGTAGGTTAGAACCAATAGTTTCCAAGTCCAAGTGTCTTTTCAAGTAACAGGAAAAGGTCAATATTGAGGAAATCGTTGGTGCTGTTGTGTAGGCTGTGGGTTGGGGAGTATGGTTCTGTGTATCACTTTTTTGTCACTAGCTTGACAGAGTTCTAATAACTATGGATTATCTAAATAAGGGGGAAACAGATGGGTTTAGCAAGGATAATACTGAATAGACATGTTGTATAATTTACATAAGTTTTATGCAAGTGAACTGCGCGTCTCACGTGACCTATCTTGGCTTACCAATGACGTTACACGGATTCGCCAGCTCCTGCTGGTCTGTATCCTCTCGATCTCAACCCACCATCTCAACTCTCTGCTCTTCATACTTCAGTCAACCAGCAAACTTCACATCCACGATATCTTGAATTTTTCTGTCTCCGTACGGGTATCCCTGTGATACGAAAATTGACGGTGTACTACCTAAGAAGCTACTGTAACAAATACGCATGACAAAGGGTTATTAAAGATTAGCGTTGCCCTTTTGATGCAATAAGTATGTTGAACTAATTAATAAAATGAGGGATACTTCAACTTTATTCAGAAATAAGAAGAATAGCTATAGCACTTGCTAAATACAATATTAATCTGCTCATAAATACAGACTTTTAGCCTGTCTATAGCCCAGGTGCAGCCAGATCCTCTCGTCTAGATTTACGCTCAGGATCTAGATATGGTTTTTCTCCTACACCAGAGCCGCGGCAACCATGTCTATCACCCTGATCCCAGAAGTCATACGTTGCTGTGTGGTAGAAACTCCGGTTGTCCCAAATGGCTACTCGCGAAGAAGAATGTTTAGCTTGGCGCCTGGGATAAGCTGATCACCGGCAGGTGGAACGCGAGTAAAAGCGATACGAAGATAAAGGCGATAGAAACAGCAAGCAAAGATGTACGTCTGGTACAAGAGATGGACTTACCAAAATCGTTCGGATTCTGCCACCTGAACCAACATTGAATTGTGTGGTTCTTAAAAATCAGGTTGTGGAACCAATCAACAAGCATTTCACTTTCTTCGGCGGTCAGACCGTTGATGTGCTTGACCATACCGCCGATAGCAAAGACACTTTTCCATCCAGTGACCGGATTGGTCCTGACGACGGGGCGGACGGCTTTGATCACCCCGCCCACGTTTGCTGGATTTCCGCGCTCTTCGGAATACAGAGTAATTCCCATAGCATCGCACATCTGTTGAGCCCCGGAGGTTCAAATGTGACCGTCAGTGTTTCCAGATATTTCTGAAATGGTTCGCTGTAGGGTTGTTAACGAAGAGTTTCATATCTCATGCGACAAAGGAGCGCCAATCGAATAATATCTACCTGATCTTGTCATACAGCTCGTATCCATTTGCCCAAAGAGTATCGCCACCGATGGAAGGTATCATCGTCAATCGCAAGCATGAGTAGTCGGCCGACACAGGCTCAAAGCAGCAATCGCTGTGCCACTCGGCAGTGTTCTGCTTCTTGGGACATAATGCGTCGGGCGCCAAATCACTGTTTTTTACGAGTTGAGGCTTCTGTTTGTGTTGGTGAATGTAGCTGACTACATGATCGTCGTTTTGATCGTCGCGCTCAGCGTTGAAGACGGGATGGATGTGAAGACTCGAGTCGGAAGGTCTGCAAGTGAGTTCGCCGAGTCTATTCAGAAGCTCCTTTTGCAATTCGGGTGTCAAATCGTCTTGTTTGCGGAAGAAAACAACACCACGTTGAGATACTGATGGATGTTAGCCGATTCGTACAAAGGACAACATGGGAGGCGCGGGATGATATGAAAATTGAACGTTATGGACCCACCAGTGATTGCCAGATCTCGAATCAACTCGTCAGAATTAGAGGCTTTGAGCCAATCTACAACATTGGCCTTGGGAAACTCTCGGCCAGTGAGGGATGTTGGGTCAAAAGAATCGAAAGCGTCCAACGCCCCGGATGGTTTCAAAGGCTTGATAGAGAAACGACTCTTGACGCCGTTTGGCAAGGTTGTGGGCGGCTCAACTTCGATACTAGTCGGAGACATCTCGAATTGTATGTAGATGGTAGGATAATCTTGAAAGATTGGCTTGCAAAAAGTCTGGTCTTATTTGAGCCGACTTCCATCCAAAGGAGAGCAGCCTCTCACAATAATATTGGTGCACTATTGTTTCAAGACACGCTTGTGTCACTCATTCATCTTGTGTGCAAGACGACTTCGGACATCTCAGAATTGCACCTGTGTCCTCCGAACTTGGAGCATTCCGGGTTTCCGGTGATGTTGAATTCAGAAATTGGCTAGTTGACCTTCAAAAGCCCACTCGGGGCTGGAAATTAAGTACCATCGGCTTGTGTCCAAACATCCGAAGTAGTAGTGAGCTATGCGTAATTAGCAGTTCTGAATGACTCGAACGACTCGTTGTCAACCACAGTTTCGGCCACGCTCGGGATTTTTGAAAGGTTACCCGGGGGTGTTAGTCAGCGCCGCGCAAAGCTAAACACCCCCTCCTCACGGAGGGGGCGAAAAAACCGGGTTGCCACTA
>LFIW01001990.1:0-18428 GCA_001625285.1 Colletotrichum incanum
TACCGCTACTTAGTATTCTAAAGGGGAACTAGCCGGCGTATTACGCTTTCTTAGACTGCGATTTATAGGTTTAATTTCTATTTTCTCCTTCCTAAAACTAAGTTATTAGCGCTATATACTAACTTATTGTCTTATTAGGCTATAGCGCGGTTAATATAGTTCTGGCTTAACCTTAAGCCGCGTAACGATACGTATCTTAAGGTTAATTTTACTTTATTTATTTAGAAGGACGAAACTTAAGCTAGTGCTACTAGAGAGTTCTAGATAAATATGCTTTCTCCTTAAGACCTTACTTTACTATAGTCTCTCTATAAACGTAAGGATCCGCTTTTATAGCGCTAAGTCTTTATTACACGTAGTTAGGCTCTTTAGAACGGACAATAGATTTAGAAGGTCTATACTAAAAAGCCGGCTGCTTTAAGCTTTTTTATTTCATCTTTTAGTGGCCGTAATACTGTTCCTTATAACTGTTATAAGGCGTAAGCTTATTTACTTTTTAATATAGAGACTAAAGTTTAGACCTATAAACTATACTTTAAGTACGTCTTATTACCTAAGAGTTAAGGTGGCGACGGCGTTTATAGTAATTATTATTACTATAAGATAATTACTAAGTGTTTATATAGTAAGGCTAATATCTATAAGACTTTTAGATATAGAATACTAAAAAAGGACGGTAGTATTAGACGTAGTAGTAAGTTTAACGGTTTAGGCGTTATTCTAAGCGTAATTCCTTAGATAATTAAGTAGATTACTAGTAAGTAGTTTATTTTTAGTTTATACCGTAGGTCCTTTAAGGAGGAGGTAGAATATATTAGGAAGAACCTAAAGAAGTTCCTTTATCTAGGTAATATGCTTTTTTAGTATCGTGATCTTAAGAATATTAAATTTATAGATTACTTAAAGACTGCTTATAACGAAGTTCCTTACTAGATCCTTTATAATAGCGATCTTACGTAGTCTTAAGTAATAGGCTGGACAGCGTGGCAGAAAGGGTGGTGCGGCGTTAGGAATGTCTTAGGAAAGGGGTATAAAGTATACTTTATAGGTCTAATATTATAAGATAAATAAAATACGTATTAGTTTTAAAGTATTATTTTAGGAAATATTTAGCTTTATTATCCTTAGTTTATATATACTAGCTATATAAGTATATAAACTCTAAATAATATATAGGCGGGCTTAAAATATAAGGAAAATACAGGAGAATACTTAGGGATAACAGTAAAATAATAGGAAATATCACGCCTATATAAGGCGATATAACTAAATATAGCTTAATAATAACGCTATAGCAGGCAAAATGTTACCCTAAGTATTACTAAATATAAGCTAATACTACTAAAATACAGGCCTATATTAGGTTCTTAGGCCTAAATATAAGTAAAAAATAGGAAAATATAATAAAAAAGGTTTATTATATAGTAATAAAATATTAAGATAAAAAAGTCTTAAGGAAAATCTAGGAAAATACTATAGTACTACCTTAAGGATGCCGTTACTACCTAGGGATAAACAGATCTAAGAATCCGTTAGCCTAGGCTTAGCTGCTGTTATAAAGTAAAAAGCAGCCGCGCTAGTAGCTTTAGGATCGCTAAACTAAGGGGAATATTTACTATTATTAGTAAGAAAGCGGCAGTAAAGACTAAGAGGCATAAGACTTATTAAGGGGTTCCTTAGGCCCTAGTAAAGTCTATAGGAGTCCTAGGAAATAAAAATAAGGAGTCCGTTAAAACTAAGGAGTTATCCCTATAACATAATGCCTTACGTAAGTTAGTCCCTTAAGTTATATATCCCTACTAGTATAAAAAACTTATAGGTAGGGCATAAAGGCGTATTAGTCTAGGTAGAACCTTAAGAAAAAGCGATTCTTAGGTCTAATTTTAAAAAATAAAAAGGAAAGGATTAAAGGTAATAAGAACCGAGAGGCACTAGCTTATTAGGGCTAGGCTTTAGGGAGGTCCGGACTCTCTAGGTAATATTACTAATTAAGACTAAAAGTCGTTTAGATTTTTATTATTAATAAAGTATTATAGTTACAGTAGGCTAATTAGAAAGAGGCTATAAGGCTTTATTTTATTATCTTAAAAATTACGTAATTATAAAAAAGTAAAAGGTAAAAGGGGTAAAAGTTAAGGTTAGAAAAGAACAGTAAAGTTAAAAGGGATAAGTAAGGTAAAGTTTCTAGCGTAAAAAGGTTAGCCCTACTGTTAGTTACACTATTAGGCCTATAAATAGGTAGCTACAGGCGCCTTATTCCTTCCTATTACCTAGGAAGGCTACGTAGTCGTTATATTTAGTAGGGTCTACCTAAGGAAGGGCAATCTTAAAGGTCGTAAATTTTCTTACTTTCTCTAGAGCCTCTTTAATCCTTTTTAAGTAGGCTATTAAGCGTATATATTAATTTACGCCGTTATCCTAGTTAATATTTATTATTACTAGGAGTATATTGTCTTTAATATCCTTATCCTTATTATCTATCTCTTAAAAACCTATTATTACAGAATTATTAGGCAGTAGGAAGACTTCTTTAAGGTCTTATTTAATTTTAGACCTAAGAATATTAACGTTATTAGGTTCCTACAGCCTATCTAGGGCTTTAACGAATTTCTTAAGTCGTCCTCCCCTATAAGTTATACCCTTAATAAGTTTACCTCCTAATATCTTAAGGCGGTAAGAGGATAAGTCTAAGGCTCTAGAGTAGATCCTATAATAACCCTTCTATCTCTAGTTAAGCTTAGTACTTACTAACTTATTAATAGACTGCTTAACGTTAAAAGTAAGGACTAAATCGCCCTTATTAAACTAAGTAAGTTAAAGTTTGTTTGTATGTTAGGTGTTAAAGTCTTTAGCTATAAGCTTATAGCGCTTAGTAATTATAAGCCGGGCTTTCTTATAATCCTTATCTAGCTAAGTAAAAGCGCGAATTCTTATTAAGAGCTCTTCTTTAGGCGTATAAACTAAATCTTAGTCTAGGATTTACTAGGTGTAAGTTAGGGTCTTAATAGGGGTTATAGGATTATATCCTTTTATTAAATAGAAAGGAGAGTAACTATACGATAAGCGTATACTTATTTAATCTATAAAGAGGGCTATATAAAGGTAGGGGCGTAGATCAGTCTTTTCTCTGTCTGTCTAGATAAAGAAAGCCTTTATAATAGGCTTATGCCTAGTCTTAATAGTATCGTTAGCTTGTAGGTTATATACTAAGGTAACGCGGCAGTAAGAACCGTATTTCTTATTAAAGGTAATAACGTAGCTTTTATTCTTAGGTCTGCCGTTAACTAAAAGTAAGCTATAGACATTATAGCGAGTTATAACTTCCTCCTATAGGAATTAAGCGATAGCTTTAGAATCGGCTTTAGTAAGGAAGCAGGCCTTAGGCTAACCGGTTATAAGACAGTAAGCTTTAATAAGCTTCTATTTACTAACAAACTATACGTTAAGGGATACTTTAGTCTAAAGAAGACTCCTAGGAGTTATAAAGGTATATAAATTGTCCTAGATACTATAATCTTAAAGCTAACAGGCGTGGCAGGTTTTAACAATATTAGCGGTATTAGCGTATATACTAGCCTAAAAGAAACAGTCTAAAAGCCTTATATACGTTACCTTACGTCTATAGTAGCCGCTTTCCTAATAGGCTTTTGCTTTAAGTCTGTTACGTATGCCTTAGTAGTTAACTACCCTCTAAGGGTAGGCTTTTTTATTATAGGCCGTATAAATAAGAGCTTATCCTAAAGAATAAACTAGGTTACTTCTACCTTAAAGCGTTTAAAGGTAGAGGGGTAAATGCCTAGTAGTTAGTATAAAGTTATTAGGTAATATACAATCTGCTTAGACCTATAAGACCAGACCTATAAATTATTAAGTAAAGAAGGCGGGATAGCTAAGAGGTCGTTTATTATATACTTAGGGGCTAAGCCTTATATAATAAGAACTTTAGTTATACGTTTGTTATCCTTATAACTTTACGCTATAGAAAAAAAGTCGTTTACTTTAACGTTAATAAAAAAGATCTAAGAATTAATTTAGTCGTTAATTTCTCTTTTATAGGCTTCGTTAAGGTTATTAGAAGGACCGTAAGGTTTTTAGGACAGGCCGTTAGTAGTAAAGTTTATTATACTAGAAATATATTAAACCTTAAAGTTAAATATCCTTATCTATAAGATCTAGTAGATAATTAAAGCGCTAGGGAGGTTAGAGGCTATACCGTTAAGCTAGGCTATAAGCGTCTTAGCGTCCGTTTTAAGGATAAAATACACCCTATACAAACTACTATAGACGCGTTTAAGGGCTTTAAGTACGCTACGTAACTCCTTTTTACTAGCGTTATAGCTAAGCTTAGCTCTAGACTACGTACTACTTTTAAACCTAGAAACCGCCCTCTTCTTCTTAATTATTTATCTAAGAACGCCTCCTTAGCCTCTACTACTAGTATCTATAGTAAGGTAGATGTCTCTAGCACCCTAAGAGTAATTAAGTAAGATAAGTACTAGAGCGGAGTAAAGACGATCTTAAAGGGTTAGTATTACGGTCTTTTAGTTTAATCCCTATTAAAAGACGCTATCCTTCTTTAGAAGCTCTATTAAAGACTTAGTAATTATTAAGAAGTTTTTAACTTATATACAGTAGGAAGAAGTAATACCTAGAAAGGCTCTAACGTTAGGCATAAAGTTATAGATCTACTATTCCTTAATCTTAACGATTTTCGTATTATTAGGTCTACGCCTATTTATACTATTAATATATCTAACGATACTAAGGGATTCCTAGTACTATTAGGACTTAGTTACTAAAACTGTATACTTAGCTAATTTAATATTAATTAAGACACTATTAAGGTTCTTAATATACTTATAAATAAAGCAGTAAATACTAAGGTAGTCCTTAAGCTCCTTATTGTTATAATAGGTAGTTAGACCCTTAATAGTAATGTCGTTAAGAAAGGCCTTATAGCAGTAAGAAATAAGGTTATATAAGATCCTTACTATAATCCTTATAAACTAAGTAACTAAGTTAGTCCCTCCTTATAGTAACGTATAGTACTATAAAAGCCTAAAAGGTATAAAAAAGGTTATTAGATTACGGCTTTTACGTATGAGAGGGACTTAATTATAACCTAAGAAGAAGTCTAGTAGTAAGAGGATCTAGTATATAGCAAAGTCTTTAGAGAATTTATTAGTAGCTAGTAGTAAAGTAGCGTCTTAAATAGTAACGCCGTTTATCTTAGTAGCTAAGTTAATAAGGCGTATCTTACTGTCTTTCTTCTTAATAAGAAAGAAAGGGTTCCTATAAGCTGTATAGCTCTACTTAAGGATCTCTTTACTAATTTAATCTTTAAGAATTATAATAACATTATTCTCTAAGGCCTATAGAATAAAGACAGACTTAGCTTACCAGGCTTTATATAGAATCGTCTTAATAGTCTATAGCGGCGTAACTAACGGGTTTAAAGTGCCGTAATAGGAGAATTCCTACGCTAAGGCTTTCTCTTAATTCTTTAGTACCTCTGTTAAAAGCTTCTTCTTACGCTCTTAGAGGTGTAAGACAGTCTTTATAATATCTTTAAGTCGTTCTTTAGTTAGCCTTAATCTAGCCTTAAGATCTAAAAATTTAGGCGTAATTAGATCTAAAAATAGGACGCTAAGGCCAGTTTTAATATTATCCTTTATCCTCTCTTACGCCTTAATTTTCTACTCTAGATCTCTATTAGGGGTAAAGCTATTAGAAGGAATATTGTTAATAGGGTGTATTTTCTTATCTTTAGTTTTATAGAGGGTGTAGGCCTTAGCTATAAGTAAGTTAGACCTAGAAAGCACTTTATTAAGGTGGTTAACGTAAGCTATGCCTTCTACGTAAGCCTTAGGGGTGCCGGGCTTTTGCTTAGGTGTCTTTTAGGCCGGTTAATTTTAGTAGCTATAACGGCTACGCCGTTAGGTAGCTAGACAGCTAGGGCTATAACTAGAGCAGTTAAGGTTATACTTACCTATTATAAAAGCTACTTTATAGATCTCTTTAACTAAATAAGCTACTGCTTAACGGATAGAGGTACTAAAAATCTAGTTAAAGTCCTCTATAGTAAAGGAAGTCACGATTTCCTCTCTCTCTTTAAGTTACTTTATAATCCCTAGGATAACTAGGCTAGCCGCCTATCTAAGGTCTATAACGGCAGTAGCTAGTTTCCCTAGTTCTTAGAGAAGGAGTAATAGGTCGATAGGTATTAATCCTATTATAGCATAAGGGTATAGAGGTCGCTACTTAAATCCTCTATATAAAAAGAGAAAGGGACGTAAACCTTTACGTCCTTAGTATAAAAGGACCCTTTAACCTAGTTCCTAGCGTATTTAAGTTCTATCTATATAATAAAGATAAAAAAAGCTCTAAGTAAGATCTTATAAGAGGACCTTTTAGTTAGGATAATAAAAAAGCTAATATTACGGACGTAGTATTAGCTAATCTAGATATTAACGGTTAGTACGCCTTTAAGGTCTACCTAAGGTTAATTTAGGTCTATAAATCCCTTTAAGCTAAGGGTAGTAGGCGTTATAAAGCGTAAGAGTCTATTTTTAACGATATAGCGTTCGTTAATAACGTTAATTATAGATCCGGTGTCTAGGATACTACTAATAAGCTAGGTTTACCTAGCGTAGTCTTTACTAACGTAGACATTAAGGTATAAGTACGATATAACGAAATTTATAGTATTAATATTCTTAGAGGGTTAAGATTAAATTTAAGCGTTAATACTAAGAATATCTTTAACGTAAGTAGCAGGTTAGGCCTAAGAATCGCCTAAGGTATAAACTATTACCCTTAAAGTAAGAGAGATACCCTTATTATTATACTTTTAGATTTCCTTAGCGATGCCTTTATAGGTAGCAGGGTGCTTAGTAACAAGATACTTAAGGGATTCTAGAGCTTTAAGGTATATATCGTTCTTAGCCTTATAAGCAGTTTTAACGTAGAGAGCCTCTTTATATTTAGCTTTAGTAAAGTCGTTATAAATAAAGCGTATAACTTTAACAGGCATAAAGACATTACTAGATAATTTCTTAGAGATTATAGACGCTACCGCTTCCTTAAGGTTAACCTCCTAGCCTTAGAGACCGTAAAAAGGGTCTAATTAACCGGTCTTTACATTCTTAGGTCCCTTTACAGAAGGTTTCTTTAGAGGGGCTATTAGTTTTAGTAAAGGCTGTTTAATTTCTCTTATAGTATCCTCCTCTATAATTTTAATAACTCTAGGCGCTAAAGGCGTAGTAGGCTTTAGCTAAGGTATTATAGTAGAGATTAGATCTATAAAGCTAGCGGACTTGTTTGCCCTACAGGTGTTATAAGGCGCCGAACGATTATTAGCAGGCCTACGCCGTAAGACTGCTAAAGAGACTATAGGATAAAGGTGGTCTACTGTATTACAGTCCCTAGTTTTATATATAACGGTACTAATATTAATAAAGCTTATATATTTAACGTAAGGGGTCTTATATAGGCGGTATAGATTTATAATTTAGGTAAAGGTATAATCTATAACCTTAGAGAACTCTAGGTCGTTATAAAAGTCGGTACAAGCAACCTTAACAGTAGTAATAAGGAGGTAATCTACTAGACGGTCTAGGATATAGTAAATAATAATCTTTTATATCCCCTAGGTGCCGTTAGTCTTTTAACGGTAGTTATTAAGGATACCGAATTTAATTTTATCTCTATTAAGAAGATCTTTTAGGTAGTACTAAAGAAATTAGATATAGTAAAGTCCGGATCGTAGGTCTATAATATACTTCTTATAACGGCTAAGGCGATAGTTAAAGCCTCTATAAGCAGTATATTCCTCTGGCCTAAGAATAAGTTAGTAACCTTTACGTTATACGTTAGGGTTATATTAATTCTAGTTAGGGTATCCTCTTTGTCCTTAAGAAGAACCTCCCTTAGGCCGTCTATAGCCTAAATAGCTTAAAGTAGTACTAACTTAGTTAATATCTACGTAGCTTATAGTTATTAGCGCTAGTTAGTTACTCCGGGAAGTAAGAAGACGTATTATTTCTGTATTTTAGACTAGTAAAGCTTTAACCGTAGGGTCTATAGGAGGTTTATAGCTTAACTACGTCTAGTTAATACTAAGTCCTTTTATACCGGTAGTAATCTTATTAACTCTGTTACTAACAGGGGCTATAGTATTAATAGTAGGCTTTTAAAGGATTTAGCGTAAAGCTCTAGGTCGTATAACAGTTCTAATAGCAGATTAGGTCTGTAAAACGCTACTTATAGTTTAAGGTTACTGTCTACTAAGCTATTAATAGACTATCTTATCTGTGGCCTACTTAACGAGAGTATGCTTAATACGGCTTTATTATATATTCTAAAGGTCTAAGACGGTATACTTAAGGGATTTTAAAACAGCTGTTATAGCTTTCTCTAGTAGCCGTTAAAAGGCTATATAGACTAGCTCTAAGTTAGAGATAACAGGGAGCTTCTTTTAGGCGGCCTTTATATAAAGGCCCTTAATCTTAGTAATAAAGTTAATAAGGGACGTAGGGTCGTACTTAGATATCTAGCCTTTAAGAGTAAAGGCGTAAATAGCTTTATTTAGGTTATAAAGCTAGTTAACGTCTACGGCCTTATAGATCCTTATAAGCTCCTCCTTAGCCTGTAGCTAAGTTAGTGTTACGGTCAGATATCCGACAGTGGTGGTGTCTGCTAATAGACAGCTAAGGTCGATACTTAATAACAGTAACTGGGTCTTGTTAGCTTGTTGGTAATCTTGCTGGTCTGTTAGGCACACGGTGATCAGTCGTATACTCGGTAGGCGTGGGGAGCTCGTATAGCTTCATAACAGAAGGATAATCTAAGAGTCACTTATGGTAGAGTGAATCACGAAGTTGATTGCTGAAGAGCTATGGAAGTCTGTCCTTGAGTGCGTCCAAGTCCATCCTATATATAAGTCCTGTTTGCTGGTGCGTCTGTTGGCTATGTTAGATATCCTGAATATCCATTCTATCCCGCTAGATCATTTAGATATCTCCCATATCCGACATATCCTTATCTTATCTTCACGTGACCTGTACCATAGTTCTTCCTGTCCGGGGAGTCATCTGTCAGCCCTTGGGTTTCTTGTCTATATAAATGCTGTGCCGCCCTTATCCCTGGTGGGGCTGCCTTGCTTGTAACTTGTTGGGTCGTAACAGTTAGGCTCCTAACGTAGGATTTAATAGTATAACGGTAGGTATTATTATAGTAAAGGTATATAGTGCTATAGAGAGTTAAGTCTGGGATGCCTAAGATCCTTCCTACGGCTTTAAAATCGTAGAGGAAGTTACTAATGTTATTTCTTATAAACTTTAGAGCACTTAGGTTAGACTAGATAACTATCCTAGGGTTCGTAAGGGCTTCTCTTATTATTAAGAAAGCTTTTATTAGATCTATAAAGTCTGCTTTAGTTATTATAGTAGCCTCTATAAGGGTAACAGGGTAAGGAGTAGTAGTTCTCTCTGTTAGAGGAGTAAGGTAAGATCCTATTAAAGGAGTTAAATTAACTAGAGGTCGCTAAGTAACAAAAGTTAGCTAGACGGTGCTAGAGTTCTTATGTTAGACCTAAGAAGCATAAGTACTTTCGTTATCGTCGGTATCGTCTGGCTTAAGGGCTCTCTGTTAGATACTAGCGAAATTGTCTCTAACAGTTAGGTTATTAAACAATATTATGCCTTTAGATCTGTCTTTAGAGAGAGTACTAAAGATAGTCCCTTTAGTAGGCCGTAAGAGGTCGTTTAAGGGGTTATTATTATAGTTATTAGATATATTATTAATAACTAAGTCGTAGTTTAATATATATTAAAATAAAGAAAGTAAAGTAATTATGTTCTATAATAGTAGTATATATATACTTACCTTACGTAAAGTTTATAATAAAGGATAAAAGAATAATAAGTCCTATAAGCCTTATTATACCCTTTTTAGGTCTAATAGGTTATATCTCGTTACGGCCCCTAAGCCTTTTTCCTTTATAAAGTAGTATTAAACCACTTATACCTCCCTTACTACTAAAGGAGAAGAACGGCTATGTTACTATAGGGATCTAAGGTAAATCGTACTTACTATAGTTTTACTATCTCGTTATTAGTATTTATAGATCCCTCTTAAGCCTTTTCTTTATAGGGACGCCCTCTTATACTCTCTAGTAGTAAGAAAACGGCTACGTTACTTAAGGGGACGCGACTTTTAATTAGTTACCTAGCTAATCTGTATATTTTATATATTTCTTCTTATTTTATATCGTCGTATTAGGAGGTTGCTTTCTCTATATATAGTACTCCTCTTTTAAGAGTAAGTAGCTTTATTATAATAGGTTCTTTAGCGGATCCCTTTTTATAACACTCGTTAGTATCTTAGAAGGAAAATACCTACCTATAAAATTTTTTTTTAGAATTCTCTAGCTATTAGCTCTTATTAGGCCTAAGAATCTTTTTCTTATTTAATTAACTCTATCTTTATTACCCTATAGTAAGTCCTACGTAAGTTATTATAGAAATAACCTCGCTAGCTTTTTAGGGGTCTTTTTAGGGTCTTTCTTATTCCTATCTTAAGGAAAAGATAACGCGTGGCTATTCGCGCTTTTAATTCTTTAGAATAGATCTAAGTATTATACGGCCGATCGAACAGTATAGTTTTTATAAGGTAATACGTTATATTATGTAAGTTATGTTATAAGGACGGCGACGTTTGTTTAGGCGGTATAAAAGTGCCCCTCCTCTAAGGTACTTAAAAAGACCAGATTTTAGAGAAACTAATCCGCCTCTAGGCACTATTAGAAACAGGTTGTTACGGTTAGATATCTAACAGTGGTGTTTTCTGCTAACAGGTAGCTAAGGTCGATACTTAAATAACAGTAACTAGTTCTTATTGGCTTGTTAGTAATCTTGCTGGTCTGTTGGGCACACGGTGATCAGTCGTATACTCGGTAGGCGTAGGTAGCTTATATAGCTTCATAACAGAAGGATAATCTAAGAGTCACTTATGGTAGAGTGAATCACGAAGTTAATTACTAAAGAGCTATAGAAGTCTGTCCTTAAGTGCGTCTAAGTCTATCCTATATATAAGTCCTGTTTGTTAGTGCGTCTGTTGGCTATGTTAGATATCCTGAATATCCATTCTATCCCGCTAGATCATTTAGATATCTCCTATATCTAATATATCCTTATCTTATCTTTACGTGACCTGTACTATAGTTCTTCCTGTCCGGGGAGTCGTCTGTCAGCCCTTAGGTTTCTGTCTATATAAATACTATGCCGCCCTTATCCCTGGTGGGGCTGCCTTGCTTATAACTTATTAGGTCGTAACATTAGGTCTCCTCTCAAAAGGTCTTATCCTTAAGACCACATAAGTAGGTGGTGTCTCTTAGGTTAGGGAGCTGTCAAACTTACTTCCTTTAATGATGCTTACACTATGTTAGGTCGCGTCAAAAAACGAAAGGCTACATCTTCGCCAGCCAGTCGTACTAAGAAAACTGAGCAACGCGACTCTCTTTTAAGTCTTATCTTAGGCAATTGTGTCGTTATGCCTGTTTGTTCTTCCTACGAGGTTCGGGGTTTCTCCTCGTGTAAGGCCTCACCTTCTGACTCCTCTCGTTATGCCAAGTGCGTCCGTGGTGGCAAATCGTACTGCGATCTTTAGGGTCTTTCGGCTTAACAGCTTTGTCGCATTGGCGATTAGCATCAGAAACTTAAAGATGCCTTAGAGAAAGCGGAAGAAGAACGTCGCGCTTTAGACGCCAAAGTAGAGCGTCTTTGAAAACAAAAGAAGATGTGGTTTAAGAAAATAATGCGCGCGGTGCGTCGTGGTATCGACAGTGTTAAAGAGTTAGAGCGCGTAGAGAAGGAGGAGGCGGGGGCCGAGCAGCTTTAATAGGAGGGGGCTCGCCCGCCTTCTGCTGGTTCTAATTATCTTCTAGAGGATTTCGTTAGGGACTAGGACGCTGTCTACGGGGGTGTTGCCTTATTGCCTTCTGTGTTAGCTAAGTTTGGTTTGCTAGAGCCGGGGTCAACTAGTAGTCCTAGAGCAGCTGTTAGGAGTGTTAGAGGTTCTTAATTAGTTCCTATAAGTTGTCCTTATGTCTGTATCCTTTCTATTTAATAAGATACTGTGTTTCTCTGTTTTCTTCTCGTTCGTTAATAATCTGTTTAACTTCGTATTCTGGTTCGTTTAATTCTATAATAATGTAGTCGTTAGTGTCTAATCCTTACGGTGCTGGTTTAAGCAGAGCGATATAAAAGACTAGATAGATTTTTATTATGTCTAGTAAGTTAAGTTTGAAGTTAACGTCTAAAACTTTCTAAATAATTTTAAAAGGTCTAAGTTTTTTGTAATCTAGTTTGTTACTTAGTCGTTTCGTTTTAATGTTACGTCGTAAAAGATACGCGCTATCTCCCTCTTTAAAGGTTAGTCCCTTAACCCTTAATGTATTAGCGTATTTTTTTATTTATGCCCTAATAAATTTAAGGTCTTTAGCGACATTTTCTTAGATTTCTTATAATTTATTATAATCTGCTATAGCCTTTAGTGCTTATAGTCCTTATCAGGGTTCTCTATATGCCGTAGGCTTAAATCTATAATTTAGGTAGAATAGGGAGTTTAGTATGCTTTCTCCTATAGTACTGTTATAGGCAAATTAGGCCATTAGTAGTAGTGGTACCTAATTGTCTTAGTCGTAGTTAACATAACATCGTAGATACTGTTTGAGTATCTGGTTGATTCGTTCGGTTTGTCCGTTGGTTTGCAGGTAAAAAGCGGTCAATAGCTTGTGATTAGCTCCTAGTTACGAAATCAGGGATTTCTAGAACTTAGATGTGAACAGTTTGTCTCTATCAGACATAATTTCCTTAGGCAATCCGTGGTTGCTAACGATATATTTTAAAAACGTGTATACTAGGTCTTCTGCCGTGCTTAACTCTAAGTACGGGATAAAGTATGTATATTTCGTAAGTCGGTCGACGATAACTAATATGCTGTTATAGTAGGTTTTCGTAAGTAGTTCTTTTAACTTAGGAAGTTTAACGATAAAGTCTAAAGAGATTAAGTGCCAGGCTTCTGGTGGCGCTAGTAGTGGTTACAATTATCTGTATGGCTTGTGCGGATTGTTCTTGCTTTTCTTATATATTTCGTAATCTTTAATTGCTAAAGCTACTTCTTATCGTGTAACCTTCTGATCGTAATATTATCTAATTCGCTTAAAGGTTTTTGTTATACCTTAGTGTCTATATGCTCTAATACCGTGAATTTCTCTGATTTGTTTAGGTGTTATTCTGCTAGTCAGGCTAGTATTAACGCGTCTACTAATTATTAAGAGTTTCTATGCTGGTATAAGGTTACCTTTATCGTCTTACTTTAAGATAATAAGTGTTTCTTCTGGTACCAGGACCTTGTGGTCCGGTCTTCGGCTTAAGGTATTAGCTCTGCCGTTTTCTGTTCCTTTAACATAGATAATTTAGAAGTTAAATTTAGAGAGGAATTTAGACTATTAGATCTGTCTTTTGTTTAGGACTTTTAATATAGTGAAGTAGGCTAGGTTTTTATGATCTATGTAAACCTTAACTTCGTGCTTAGTACTAGATAGTTAAGGTTTTTATTCTTTGAATGCTTTAATAATTACTATAAGTTCTTTGTTATAGATCTAGTAATTAAGTTCGGGTCTGCTAAGCTTTTGTAAGAAGAATGCATAAGGGTGTAGCTTTCTTTCTTTATCGCGTTGTCTAAGTTGTCTACCGATAGCGTAGTCTAAAGCGTCGGTTTCTAATTTAAAGGGTTTTCTTAGATCTAGAATAACTAAAACTGGTTCTAAGAGGACTTATTGTTTAATGTCCTTAAAGGCTTTTTCTTGTTCGCTAGTCTATTCGAAAGGGGTGTCTTTTTGTGTAAGCTTAATAAGAGGGTTAATTTTGCCGGAATATCCTTTAAGGAATCGTCGGTAGAAGTTAACGAATCTAAGGAATAACTAAATGTCTTTAACGTTCTAGGGTTAAGGCTAGTCCTTTACTGCCGCGATTTTCCTATTTTCCATCCTGATTTTATTAGGCGTAATAGTAAATCCTAAGAAGTCGACTTATTAACTATAGAATACACTTTTCTTAGGTTCTACTAAGAGCTTAGCTTCTTATAGCTTCTGGAGTACTTAGTGAACGTGCTTCTTGTGTTCTTTAAGGTTGCAAGAGTAGATTAAAATATCGTCTAGGTAAATAACGACGAATATATCTAAGAATTCTTATAGTACGTGGTTAATTATAGTCTGAAAGGTTATAGGGGCGTTAGTAAGTCCAAAAGGCATAACGAGGTACTTAAAGTTACCTTTTCTGGTGCGGAAAGCAGTTTTCTATTCTTTGCTTTCTTTTATTCTGATTAGGTTATAGGCACCTTTAAGATCTAGGGCCGTAAACCATTTTGCGTCGTAAAGTTAATCTTAAAGTTCTAAGATTAAAGGTAAAGGGTAGTAGTTCTTAATAGTGATATCGTTAAGTTATCGGTAGTTAACATAAAGTCGTAGTTTGCTATTTTTCTTTAGTATAAACAAGATTAGGTATCCTGCTAGGGATATAAATAGTTAGATGTAACCTTTTTAAAGGTTCTTAGCGAGGTACTTATTAAGTGCCTCCTGCTCTGTTTCGTTTAGTCTATAGATCTTATAGAACTTTAGGTGTTCGCCTTCTTTAAGCGGTATCTTGTGGTCGTACGAGCTATGCTCTGGTAAGCCTGTTTCTAATTCCTTAGTAAACAGCTTTTAATACCTGCGGTATTCTTCTAGGATCAGGGAGAGTCGCTCTTCTTCCCTCTAATCGTTAATAAAGGACTTAAATCGCTTATTTTTTATAGGTTTAACCTTTCTGATATAAGCGACGTACCTTAGTCGCTTGGATTTACTTAGGGGTTACGGCGTGTAACGCTTCCTTACAGCTAAATTGTCTTCTTATTAGAGTTAGCCTATTCTCTAATTTATTATTAGGTTATGCTTTTGTAACTATAGGATTCCTAGGATGACATCGTTATCTCCTATCTCCGTTATGTCGAAGACAAGTTGTTCTTAACGGTTATAGGTAACCATAGGGAGTTACGCTGTCTCTAATTTAATGGTGCCTCCACCGTACTTAACCTTTTCTCCTTTAACGGTTCGTAGTTAGTATGTTTGTTTCTTCTTTTTCTATGGTATTCTTTATTTGTTTACCTATCGTGGTGACATAAAGTTTCCTTATGCTCCGGAATCGACTATTACGATTACGGGCTGATTGTTAATCCTTACTTTAATTAGTAGGTGCTCGTCGTTACTTATGTCTGTTAAGCAGAGGAACTTTTCCTCTCTTGCCTCCTATAACACCTCTATAGTTAGCGTCTGTCGTTTTTTAGCTGTTTGCGACTTGCGATCTTGAGTCTTAGAGGGCTAGGTCTGTCCTTAACCTTTCCTTGCTTCTTAAGTTCCTGTTTCCTGTACCTCTAGGCCTCTGCCTTAGGTACGTAGTGCAGTCTGCATTTATCTGTTTAGTAATCCTCCTAGTAAGTGATTGTCTTGTTAAGGCACTTTATAGGGTACGCTAGGCTAGGCGTAAACGTCGTAACGTTCTGCTCGTCCAGGCTTCTGAATTCCTATAGTGCTAACTAGCTGTCTAGGTAGACTTCCGGGATAGCGTTAGTGCTATATCTTCTCGGAAAGAACTGGTGTTCGTACTTCTGTGCTATGTGGTCGATACAGTAGTCTTGAATGCATTCTGCCTAGAATATTGTCTGGTGTAAACGATATTTAGGGTTTAGAATCGTATAGTCTCTAAGTCGTGGAGGAGTGGTAGACTGTATGGCGGCTTGATGTGTGCGTAGTCCGTACAGTTTGATCTATTGATTATCTTAATTAGGGTAGACAGTCTTCCTTATAACTCTTTAAGGGATGTTGTCTTCTTCTTTATCTTTGCTAGAGGTGTCGTTAATGCTTAGGGTCCTTTGAAGCGTCCTTTGGGGTTCTGTAATAACATTTGAGTTGGTGGCCTCTAAGGCGTAGGATAAAGTGTCGTAGTACTAGTAGTTGTCGGCTGCTAGCTGTAGCTGCCTTTAGTACTGTGGTGGAATCTTAATAGTAGTTCCGGTAGTGTCTAAGATAGATAATTTAAGGTATACCGTAGAAGGTGTATACGCTTAGTATTCCTGGATCTGTAGTATCTTATTAAGTTATTCTTAGGCCTTTCTGGCTATCTTTTGGTTAGGGGTCTTTCTGCCTATTGCTAGGGTCTTGACCGCTTGTCCTTGTTCTTTTCCTAATTCCTTTTAGAGCTTTTCCTTAAGTTTTCTTAACTTTTAGAGGTCGTTTTAAGCGTTCAGGCGTTGTCTAATGCGTTGGATTACCACGTAAATGGTTCGGCTTAACTTAGGCTTCTCTGGTAATCGTTGGATCCTGAGGATATACGCGTTCTGTAAGTTACGGATGTATTGTAGGTTGTGTTTATCTACGTTAATGGGTCCGTAGGCTTTCTGGTTCGTCTAAGCTGTCTTATGGTTTTGTTCTAGGGTGCGTTACTAGGGTCTCTAGGTTCTTAGCTTTTTAACGGGTCTCTATATAGGGGTTTCCTCTAAATCGTAATCCTTATCGTTTAGTAGTAGGTATAGCCAGTCTCCTGTCTTGTATCCCGTAGCGAGAGTCTTTATAGGTGGTTCCTTAGGGTACTAGCCTGCTTGTTCCTTGCTGTCTTAGTGCGTAGCGCAGTTATTATCGTAGCAGGCGGTCTAAGTGAGCTGTACGTAGGGGGTCTTCTGCGTTATGCTAAGGTTTTTGGCTTTTTTAGGTACTAGACGAAATCCTTCTTTCTTAGGACTCTTGCATTCGTAGGCATAATGTCCTGTTTTGTCGCAGTTATAGCATTTATCGTTCTTAGTGTATCGCCTCTAGGGGCGTTCCTTTTAGGTGGCACTTAAGTCTATAGGTCTACTGTGGTGACCGTAGGCGGTGCTCTGGCTTCTCTGTTAGTGGTTTCTTTTACTATTGAACTGCGTCGTCTTAGGTCCCTAAGGGATGTATTTCTTGGCTGAGTTAGCTTGTGGGCGTCGGTTCTCGCCTTTCTCTTTCCTTTGTTCGTACAGACGGGTGTCTATGCGAATTACGAGTTCGACGTAGTCTAAGAATTCCTCTAGGGGGGTAATTATCTTAACGAGTTCATCCTTAACTTCTTCCTTTAGTCCCTAGTAGAACATAAAGATTTTAGATTCGTTAGTAATGTCTAATCTAGCTAAAAGTCTTCTGAATTTAGCGGCATAATGTAAGGCTGATTTAGTTTGTCGTAGACTAAAGAGGTCTTGTTCGGCCTGTTGTTTCTCGTCTGTATCCTAGAACAAGGATAGGAGTGCCTTTTTAAATCTATGGTAGCCGATAAAGATTTCTTAGGTCTTAGGTTTGAGTTGTTCCTAATCTTTAGTTATAAAATCTATTAGGTAAGGTTTAAACTAAGCTAGCGCTTTCCCCTTAAGAAATAACGCGGTATAGATGACCTTCTCTATGTCGTCTATAAAGCTGATATTATGAAATTGGTGATAAGCTCTGACCTAGGTGAGGAATCCCTTAAGGTGTCCTGGGGTTCTATTAAACGTTTAGGGGTTGTTAAGCTTAAGTTTGTCCTGAGTTTTAAGAGGGGTATTAATAATGTTAGTAGCGCCTCGGAGTGTACGAACTTCGGCTTTAAGCTCTATGGTTCGTCGAGCTTAGGCTTAGAGCTGCTTAAGGGCTGTAGCATTCTCGTTAAACATAGCTTACATGTTAGCAATGTCTTTGTTGGCACGCTTGAGTTGCTTGGCTAACTCTGCGGTGGCGTCTTCCTCGTCGCTAGAAGAGTCGGCCTCCTTTATCTCCTGGTCGAGGCTTTAGGGCTTAGGGGTGGCCGGTGCCTTCCCTTTAGCTCCAGAGGAGGATAAAGTAGGGGTAGTTTTCGCAGACATGTTTTATACTGTTAAGTAAGTATTAAGGTTAACTTACTAAACAGGAGCAATTAAAGTGTTACGGTCAGATATCCGACAGTAGTGTTTTCTGCTAACAGGTAGCTAAGGTCGATACTTAAATAACAGTAACTGGTTCTTGTTGGCTTGTTAGTAATCTTGCTGGTCTGTTAGGCACACGGTGATCAGTCGTATACTCGGTAGGCGTGGGTAGCTCGTATAGCTTTACAACAGAAGGATAATCTAAGAGTTACTTATGGTAGAGTGAATCACGAAGTTGATTGCTGAAGAGCTATGGAAGTCTGTCCTTGAGTGCGTCCAAGTCCATCCTATATACAAGTCCTGTTTGTTAGTGCGTCTGTTGGCTATGTTGGATATCCTGAATATCTATTCTATCCCGCTGGATCATTTGGATATCTCCCATATCCGACATATCCTTATCTTATCTTCACGTGACCTGTACCATAGTTCTTCCTGTCCGG
>LFIW01001993.1:0-40150 GCA_001625285.1 Colletotrichum incanum
CCCCACCCCCCCCCAATCTCAGCCCTTCATTGCCCTCGCCCATCCCAACTGTGGCTCACAAGCAAACGTTTTATCAGCGTGGGGAATCTCTCGATCCTCGGGGCGATGGAACTTTTTCCTCGGCCGGATGCTTTTCAGTGCCAGTTTCTGTCATCGTTTGCCTTTTGCAGACTCGCACTGTGGGTTGCGATCAAGTCTTCAAACATCTTACGTGCCGCGACTATCCGCACATGCCCATAAGGTCAAAATATATCTTGAATATAACTAATTGGGGGGGGGGGGGGGGAGCTGCTACCTGTGGTCAGTGCCGGGCCTGCTGTTGCGGGCTCAGAGCTTCCTTTTGGGTACCCTGTATGGCGACGAGCCACCCCCTAGCACAATCATCTGGCAGTGGGGTTTGTTGCTAGCTGTACTAGAAAGGAAGGTCCCTGATTGGACCAGCCGCCGAAGTTAGGAACGTCTCTCAGGATGTGCTTTCTCACACCAACACAGCAAAGTTGTCTTCTAATGCCTTCACCGAACGATACAGCTTCTATCTCAACTCTTAACTACACCAAACATCGCTACATCACCAGTCTTTTTTCAAATGATACAAAAATTCGTCCTTACATATTGAAACTCAGCTGAGCAACATCGCAGATCCTCTAGGGACTGGCATGAGCGGAAGGATACCTCACAATGGCGACTAGTTCGGCCAACGCAAACCCGGCCCGGAATGAGTTCTTCCAACAGGTTCGTGCCCCTTGATCCGTGGTGGGAACTTGCTGACCTCCTCGTCAGCTTAAGCCATGCTGTGTCTCCATCAGTCAGCTGGCGATCCGACAACAGGGCGAAACGTCCTCCTTCAAACGGCTCTCCGACTTGACTGAGGAACTCCTTGATATTCTCAACGATCAAGTCAACAGAGATGCAACCGTATTCGACGAAAAGCTTGCCGACTATGTCTTCTTTCCACTCTCCCACGTCTTCCGCAGCCATGACCAGTACCCCAAGCGCCTCATCGAGGTCGCAATCAAGTGTCTTACCATTGTCATCGTCCATGGTTGGAAGTCGAATATATCGCCTCAGATCTTGCAGCAGCTCCTCATCCTACTTACTTTCATCATTGGAGGAGTACCTGGGCGAGAGGAAGCCCGCGATCTGCCTGAGGAAACAGAATTCGAGTCGCTGAGGGCCCTGACCGCCCTCATCGCGGTGGCTGGCACTTCAACCAAAGCAGCCGCGGCGCTGACCGAAGAAAAGCTTATCCCGACACTGGGACACACGATCACGGTACTTCTGGAATGCGTCGCGGATGGCAGGACACCGGCAATCCAGCTTGAAGCTTTGCGCACACTCGGCTGCTTCTACACAGGCATCAAGGACCAAGCCGCACTCGCCTCGTTCCTCCCGGGTATCGTATCTTCTCTGACGAAGCTCCTTGCTAAGCCCCCGAGAGAGAAGAACAAGGTGCTCGTTGGTTCCATACAGTCAATGAAACAGGTTCTCGTGCAAGTTCTTGGCGATGTCAGAACTCGAAGCATCACTGCAAGACCGACCACCAGTGGCTCTCCCGATGCCGACAAGGGGGATATATTGAGCCCGGCGTGGCTAACTGCCACTAAGGCTCAAATCAAGTTAGCTCTAGGAACTGTACTAAAGCTTCGTACGCATGATTCGGAAGATGTGCGTGAAGCTTTACTGACGCTATGCCTGGGGCTTCTCGATGAGTGCCATACGTCGCTGGAGAACTGCTCTTCCGTCCTCGTAGAGACCGCCATGATTCTGTCTCCAACCGACCAGGCTTCATCTATCGCGGCAACGAGTCTACAGGACTTGGCAATCATCTACCCTGAGCTTGGTGAAACCGTCAAAGTCACCTGCTACAACTGGATCACCAGCTTGCCCAGAATCATGCAGTCCGCCGACGAAGGCAAAAAACAGACAGCCGTTCGAAACTTGATGAGGGGCATGTCCCTTGTGAGCAGCCTTCAACTGGACTCGTCACTCCTGGATGAGTCCATAGCGGCGGCGTTACGGGACAGCGTCACTTCTTTGGTGACTGGAGTCAAGCCAGGCAAAGTGTTGGACCAAGTAGCAACAGATGCCTCATGGTACAACCAAGATACAGTGAAGGCCGGGGATACGTCAAGACAATATCAGAGCGTCCTGTTGAACCGAGAGAGTCAGTTAGGCACAAGATCGGCCATGCTCGAGTTGCTCTCCAACGTGGGCCCGGCTTCTCAACAAACCAAGCTCGCAGCCGAGATGTTGGATTACGCCAGGGATTCGACTGGAGATATCCAAACAGCGTCCTTCTGGTTAAGCTTTGAACTTATTAAGACCGTATTCTCTCGCTCCAGCGACTTAGATGACCTATTTGACTTCTCCTCACTGAGCCCTGCCGGCGATGGTGCCGATTCGGTCTTCCAGGAACTCTACTCGTTCGCCGTGGTGTTGCTTGACTCTCACTCGGAAATTTCCGAGGTCGACTGGAGACTGGAAGCTACAGCACTCGAGGTCACCTCCTTTGCAGCCTTTCGATCCGGCGAGGCATTCAGACCGGAACTCATCGATGTGTTGTACCCGATCACGACCTTTTTGGGTTCTTCAATTCCACAACTGAGGGAGCACGCCATCACAACTTTGAATATCCTGGCTGCTTCTTGCGGATACACTAGTGTCTCCGAACTCATCATTGAGAACGTTGACTACATGATCAACTCCATCTCACTTCGCCTCAATACATTCGACATCTCTCCGGCATCCACGAAGGTGTTGATCATGATGACCCGCCTGACGGGACCGCGTCTGCTTCCTTACCTGGACGATGTTGTGGCTTCGATATTCGCGGCATTGGACAACTATCACGGCTATCCCGTTTTTGTGGAGAGCCTCTTCGCGGTTCTGAAGGAAATTGTGAATCAAGGTGCTAAG
This sequence comes from Colletotrichum incanum, assembly GCA_001625285.1. Lineage (NCBI taxonomy): Eukaryota > Fungi > Ascomycota > Sordariomycetes > Glomerellales > Glomerellaceae > Colletotrichum > Colletotrichum incanum. The sequence goes on from LFIW01001993.1 coordinate 2,917, forward strand.
TCCGACAAACTTCTCCTCGAGGGCCGAAAGAACGGGCCTGGCAGTCACAGAAAGACAGCAAGTAACCCGGTGACAGTCGATGATATTGTCCAGTTACTGAAGAAGCGTCGCGAGAGAGAGGCCGCGGTCTCAGCTGTCGATGTCAATGTCGAAAACGCTAGTGGCCATCCCCAAAGCCCTTGGGGCGCCGGGAATGGCAAGACAAAAGAAGGTCTTGAGGACGATGAAGGTACAGCCGGCAATGAAGTTGACAAGGAGAGGCCGCCGAAAACACCGACTTATACCCTCCTAGAAAGAATTACGGGCTTGACGCAACATTATCTTACATCGCCAAGCCCTACGTTGCGGAAGTCCTTGCTCGAACTGTTGGCGACGGTCTCTCCAGCTCTTTCGGGCGACGAAGATTCATTTCTTCCTTTGATCAATGCTGTCTGGCCAGTGGTCGTTAACAGGCTATATGACGAGGAGGCATTTGTCACAATTTCAGCATGCGACGCTCTTTCCATTCTTTGCGCCACAGCCGGCGACTTTTTGGGCTCCAGGATCAAGACAGAATGGTGGGATGGACTTGGCAAGTGGTGTCGCACAAAGAAGCTGGAGGCCGCACGCTCGAAGGGCAGGGGAAGGGCACCTCAGGAGAGCACCAAGCCAGGCCGAGCGACGGCATCTGCGAGTCAGGGTCTCATGATTCCCATTCGATCAGGAAGCGATCTGCTCGGTCGTCAGTCTACGGAGATAACCAACAGCACAACCTCGAGCGGCTTGGGAAAATTCGCTCAAGCCGTACAGATATGGGAAGCCGTGGTTCGCCTGCTGATAGCTATCGTCTCGCATGTTCGACTCGAGGCAGAGGTATTTGACGAGTTTTTGGAGCTCTTGGCCGAGGTAATCAGCCAGAACCCCGAGGTACGCCAGGCGTTAGAGGCAGTCAATGCCGATGCAGTTTGGCTGGTATTGTATCAGCAAGGACATGTCGAGCCTCTGAAGACGCCACAACTCGAGGGCTACGCTTTTCCACCGATGGCTGGACTGAGCTGAGCCAGACCCATGAAACAGGGCTAGCCATGATACTGCAGGGAACGCTCCCGTGGCATTGAGCTGTCGAGTGACCAACCGGAGCCATTGGATCACATAGCAGTTGCCTGTGGTATTCAATCAGTAATTACCAATTGGGAGCCAGCCGACAGCTTGTGAGAAGCTAGAAGGGCGCTAGAATATTACACAGCGTGTGGACTGACGCCAGGATGCCACCCATGCACGAGGCAGAGATCGGAGCGGTTGCAGCTGAGCATGTTGAGCCTACATGGAAAATGACCTTCGGTTGCAGAGCCCTGGGTGAATCACGCCCGGTTAATGTACGCGCAAGTGGTCATGGATGTCGGCTGACGCGGGGTTCTGCACCACTCCCAGTCTCTTCGGCGAGCCCGAGCTCTACGATGGCAGGGAATAGCTGATAACAAAATGATTGTCCAATATGATAAGGGGATGGCTAACGTAAAGGACGAGATTGCCACAGGAAATCTTAGTTTCTCTCAGACCCCGTTTTTGGTGCCATCTTTCAAAGAAGCACAGAAATCGAGTGCTCCATCGACCCCGTTTCAATATTAAGTGGACATGCGAGTACCTACCTAATGATTCAAGGTGGACCCTGGAGCTATCTGCAGACAGCGAAATGGAAGCAGCTGCTACCCCAGATCTCCACGAATAGTCGATGGATGGGCAGACGGATCCTGGGCTGGGCTGCCGGTCAAACAGCAACGAGATAACACGTTTCTAGTTCAAGGAAAGAATGACTTCCCCTGCCACCGGCAACGGCTCCATGCACTTGCCAGAGAAGGCCGACTTGATCCACACTCCAGGCGATTCATTATCCAGACGATGGACTGGTGGTATATTTTGTATAGCAACTGGCCAAAGCTGGGGGCGAATGGGAGCTAGAGAGCGACAAGAGATCCGTTATATTGCTTAGCCCTTATCCTAGCCAATCATCTCTCCAAACCCAGCTGCCGCCAAAGCTTGATTTCTCTCGGCGCCCAGAGACCTAGGGACTTCAAACATCACACATCTCAACTTCCAAGCCAAACGAGTCCCCGCTGGTTGCAACTCTGCCACAAACAGCTGGAACAAATGGTGCGCCCCGGCACGATAACCGATATTGCGCACTGTTAACTTGATTCGAAATTGCGACGGGACTCTGTGCTATCACTAAACACGTTGACCCGAGTCAGATCGTGGCACCATGTCCTTTTGCTACCCTCCACCCGCCATCCAATCATAGCGCCATTCCCCCCAATCTGTCCTGGTTGGAACGGCCTTCTAGAATGAATGGAAGCTAGCGAGCGCTTGCGGCAATTGTTTGTCAAATACGGGTTGTGGCGACAGCGTCGTCGTCGAACCCTTTGCCCGGCGCCACTGGGATAGCGTGCTCGAGCGTTAACACCAAAGAAGGAACGCTCTTTATGTTCCCTCGGAGCTTCTAACCGTTTGTTGACTAGAGGCCGAACCATTAGATATGCCGTTTTGAAACCAAAACGACGACGGCGAACCCCCCTCTGTCAAAGTCAACCAGTTCGAGTCGTTTGTTTGTGCTCTGGAGCCATCAAAAAGCAAAGAATTCCAGGACGGCAAGAGCAAAAGAAACGACAGAAGAAGCCTTTCCAACGATGGCTCGATCCTCAAGTGGCATTGTTCTCTCCTTGGGACACCCTCGAACTTTACCTTCCTTATCTGTACTGCTGCAAGTCCTGGCCAGCTTATCATCGTCGCAGGGGCACGGAGCAAGGGGTGGCTGGTCTAGAGAACCTGTGGAGGTCTGCCGGGGAATGGCAGACCCCAGAGTACCGCCGAGGTAGCCAAGATATCAAACTCTCTCGAACCAATCATCGGCCTCGTCCCGACGACTTACCACCATCATCACCATGCGGTATGTCGACCAAGCTTTGCCCGAGAACCGAGCTAAGGCCCATGCACTATCCTGATTGAGCAAATACGCACGCCGTGCCGGGTGACAATGGAACCACCCCAGGCTGTCTCCAATGTGCTTCGGCTCTGGTCACTCGGGAGTGGGCCGTCTTATCGTCGGTGAAAGCTTGTCTTGTCGTCCTTCGCCCAGGAAGTCAAGGGTCTAGGCCTCACGAACGACCTGCCTCCCTTGCGGAAGACCAGACTAACACGGCGGCATGACCGGGGGAGTGGTAGGTCAGAGTCCTGACCCCATGGCACTGGAACATCTTGTGGCAGGCAACAGGGGCCAAGCGAAGGTTGCACCGTACCGACATGCCAAATAGTATCTTCCGCTCCTGTTGCAAGCCGCCGATTCCTATTCTACCCGTTGCGTGTATATATATCAGGGGGGTTGTTGGCACCGGTACCCTTAAACTCACAGCCTGTGCTCTTGTCCTTCACCGGCTTGTCCGTCTCTGTTCTATCAAACGATTTCGAGGTGCACTTGGAATTGTTCGCCACAATGTCTTCCCAGCCCGCCGTCGCCGATGACGAGAAGAACTTCGCCAAGGGGCCTGCCGTGAACAGCCAGCACGACAGCTATGATGGTTCCCACGACGAGGAGGTCGGCGTTGTCAGCAAGGGCCAGCCCCTTCAACGGAATCTCCAGAACCGACACATGCAGATGATTGCCATTGGTATGATATGACTTATACATAGAAGGTCTCGTGGATTGCTAACTTGCATCACACAGGTGGTGCTATTGGTGCTGGTCTCTTCGTCGGATCCGGTGGTGCTCTTAGAGCTGGTGGACCGGCTGCTCTGGTATGGCTCTCCTTCTCCCGGTCTGGATTCTTAGCCACTAACTATGAGACAAACAGGTCATTGGCTACATGATTGTTGGAATCATGCTGATGTTCACAACACAAGCCCTTGCTGAGATGGCTGTCCTGTACCCCGTCAATGGTGCCTTCTATACCTACGTCTGCCGATTCGTCGACCCCTCTTGGTGAGTCTCTCCCAAAATAACGCACACACTGTAAACCTCTTCTAACAAGTCTCAGGGGCTTCGCCATGGGCTGGGACTACGCCATTGCCTGGCTGACCGTCCTTCCATTCGAACTCGTCGCCGCCAGCATCACCATCAAGTTTTGGCGCGACGACCTCAATATGGGCATCTGGGTCGCCGTCTTCCTTATCGTTCTCGCCATCATCCAGATATTCGGCGTCCGAGGGTACGGCGAGGTCGAGTTCATCCTCTCCATCATCAAGATCGCCGCCTGCACGGGCTTCATCATCCTCGGCATCATCATCAACTGCGGTGGCGTCGGCGACAAGGGCTACATCGGCGCCAAGTACTGGCACGACCCGGGCGCCTTCCAGAACGGCTTCAACGGCTTCGCCGGCGTCTTCGTTGTTGCGGCCTTCGCCTTTGGCGGCACGGAGCTTGTCGGCCTCGCCGCCGCCGAGTCGGCCAACCCGCGCAAGGCCATCCCCATGGCTAGCAAGCAGGTCTTTTGGCGCATCGCCTTCTTCTACATTGTCAACCTCTTCATTCTCGGCCTTATCGTCCCCGCCAACGACCCGCGCCTCTTGGGCTCTTCGGGCGCCAACACAAAGGCCTCCCCCTTCGTGCTCGCGATCCAGGACGCCGGCATCAAGGTCCTGCCCTCCATCTTCAACGCTGTCATCACCATCGCCGTCATCTCCGTCGCCAACAGCTGCACCTTTGGCTCCACCCGCACCATGCAGGCCATGGCCGAGCGCGGCATGGCCCCTCGCTTCCTCGCCTACGTCGACAAGCACGGTCGCCCCATCTGGTGCGTCCTGATCCAGATTGCCTTTGGTCTGCTCGCCTTCATCGGCGAGTCTGCCGACAGCAGCACCGTCTTTGCCTGGCTCCTCGCCCTCTCCGGTCTCTCGTACTTCTTCGTCTGGGGCTCCATTTGCCTGTCGCACATCCGCATGCGCATGGCCTGGAAGGTGCAGGGCTACACCCTCGACCAGATCCCCTACAAGGTGCCCCTGGGCATCTGGGGCAGCGCCATCGGTCTGTTCCTGAACGTCATCTGCCTCATCGCCACCTTCTACAACGCTCTCTACGTAAGTCCTTTCGCTCTATCCCGTTTCCCCCTTTCTTGGACTCGGGCATTCTTGGCCCATCCAGCCAGCATCAGCGAAGAAAAAACAACATCGCTAACAGACCCATCTCAGCCCTCCCCCAACGCACAGCCCGAAGTCGAGGCCTTCTTCACGGCCTACCTCGCCGCCCCCATCGTCATCTTCCTTTACATCCTCTGGAAGCTAATCTCCCGCGACTGGCGCCTGTACGTGCCCCTCCGAGACATCGACCTCAAGTCGGGCGTCGTCCTGGCCGACCCTAGCGACGAGCCCGAGCCCGAGAAGACCTGGGCCAACCTCCCTCGCCGCATGGCTCGCGCCCTATTTTAGGCGACGGCGGCAGCAAGCACTGTCTCGACCTGTGCGCGATCTTCCATTGTTGCTGGAGATGCTGTTTGTTGGAAAAACCTGCGGGGTGCGAAAAGGACGCGAGTTGGAAGCAAGCCATATGTATACCTAGGGTCTGGAGAAGCGGTGAGGCATCACATAAGAGATACCAATATTCAAGTTCGTGTTAGCTGTTTAATACTTTATCCCATTGTCAGTAAGCTCGCAAAGTGAAGCCCTTGAATCTATCACTGCGAGAAGGCATTTGCCGATGCAATCGCTTCTGTCACCCTATCCAGGGCATTGAGACGAGACACGGCTGCCGGATAAGCACTTGGACAAGATATTTCAGCACGTGTGGACACACTATATTCGACTGTGTCTCCCAAAACCCGTTATGTACAAGAAAGTGTTCTATTGAAAAGGACGTCGACTCAGCACGGCGCTGCTCGCGCGCAAAACATTGACGATCTCTACGCTCGCTTGTCCAGTGTATATATTCAGTTCTAAACCCAACCACTTCCATCGAATGCGACTCAGCGTCAGGGGCCGACCGGCTGTAGCCTGCATGATGGTTCTATCTACTAGTTCGCTGCTCGCCCGCTTCCGCTGCGAGATCTCGCTCCACCATCTCGATCGAGCCCAGACTAGGGAATCGCTTTGAGAAGTCCTGGACGTAGTCGTCCTTCTCCTTAGCCGACATCTCCAGCACCGGCCGCCCGGGGAGCCCCACGCCGACGAGGTGCTCCGAAGACGTGGAGGGGTGAGCCTGGGTTTGCTTCGGCGGCGACCCCGGTCGCCCGCCGGTCGGCAGGCTGTTAAGGTGCATCGGCTTTCGGGGCGCCACCGGTCGCGGGCCGGGCGTGGACCGTCCCGCTGTCGGCAGAGGCTCACTTGCGGACGGCCGCACCTTGTTGACCATCACATCCTGCGAACTAGACGGCGTCATAGGCCGAGGCTTGACGCCGCCGACTGGCTTCCTAGGAATGTCCGGAAGTTGCTTGTCAAGTCGGCTGGCGGCAGGACCCGCGTCTGTGTAAACGCCGTATCCTTGAGCAGTGCGCGGGACCTGGGCTGAAGACTTCTGACCTTCACTCAGCAAGTTTTGCACCCTATTCTGAATGCTGACAGCCCGAGACACTCCGCCAATACTCTTTGGCAGAGGAGCAGAGCTGCCTGAGCCTGCGCCCTGGTTGGAGAAACGTTGGCGGTACTCCGCTGCCGCAGCCTCGACCCGTCGCTCCTCCTCCTCGAGGCGCAGGCGCTCGAGCTCTCGTCTCATTGCGGGCGTATCTTCGATCTCCTCGTGCCCCTTACCATCGTCGGTCCGACCATCGGTGGCCTCTGATCCCTCAATGGGAGTCAACGCGCCACGGTCCAGCTGCTTGAGCGGCGATGGAGTTCGAGCAGGCGGTGGTGCTTGATTTCCCTCGAACCGTTTGAACGCATCGCCAAACTTTCCGGCAAATATGTTCTTTGTCCCAGACAAAGAACCGAGACTTCCGCGTTTACCGTGCTTCGAATGCCAGTCTCTCTTCTTTGAGTCCGACTCCTCCATGCTGCGTAAGAACTCAACATTGGATTCAATGTGAGCTTCCTCCTCTGGTTCCGCCACTGCAGGTGATGGTACTCTGTCAGGAAACTTCGGAGACATGAGACTAGGAGAAGGAAGGGGTCTTGAGGAGCTTTCTTTCTCGCGCAGGAAGTCTAGGTTTGACTCAAGATGGGTGCTGACAGGCCTGGGACGACCGTCAATGGATCTTCTCGATTGGGCGCTTGAATCGATAAGCTCCAAGCTTGGTCGTCCACCTTCCAATGACGGCCGGGACGACGACGGATGCCGGACGTGGGTAGGGCGCAGCTGGTAGGAAGGGTTACGAGGGAGTGGTCCTTCTTCTCCACCTGGCCGAGACGGCGCGTTTTGATCTTGCTGGCGAGGAAGGCTGGTCGACCGATGATGGTCTGACGTGGGAACTCGCCACACCGGCATTGGCTGTGGAGGCTGTTGTTCCGCAGGTGGAGAAGTCGTCATAGTGCCGGTCGATACATATCTAGACGGCTGAGGTTGAGGCTGGTACTGAGCCTGAGTTTGAGATGAGATGGCCTGCAATTCGGGGTTCTTGTTGATGATGGCATGTGCCCTGCTCATCTCGGCTGGTTTTGGAGGGGCAGATGCCGTCTTGGTAAGTCCAACAGCTGCTGGAGGAGATTTGGCCGTCGGCGGTGTATAAGAAGCAGTGACAGTCGGGGCAACAGTCCTTGGCCGCACCGGCTCCGTGTTCTTTGGCGGGGATTGGGCCGCCGGATAAGCCTGCTGCGCAGGCTTTTCAGCCGGTTGAGGAATCGGGACCCTCTGCTGCGCAGGGGGGGGAGTGTGCGATTCAAAGTTGAATTTCGAACCTTGCTCGTGTAGGATGGAAAACTGATCCAGAGGCGGGAAGCGAGACGCAAACTCGTCAACATCTCCCGCAGCAACCGCCGACGGAGCAGCGGCGGCTGGTGCATCCAGAGCGGCAAACGGATCTCCGTCAGTCACCCGCATGGGAGATGGGCCCGGTTTGGCGGCTTGTTGGGGTTGGGGTTGTTGACTAGCGGCTGGCAACCTTCCTCTCCTCATAGGAACTATGTCAGGAATCGTTTGCTCCTGTTGTGGAGGAGGGGAGAAAACAGCGCCAACAATCGGCTTAGGTTGAGACTTGTCCGCCGCCGAGGATCGACTCTGTGGCTCTGAGCGTTGTTTACCGGCGTATATCTGTTACGTCTTAATCAAGAGTCGAAAAAACAAAAGGTTGAGAAAACCTACATCTTGAATTGGGACATCACGTCCCTGCATAGCACATCCTTCGCGGAGGACCTGATAGATGTTTGGCCGAGCCTGTGGACTCTCACGCAACATAGAAGCTGATTCGCATTAGCGACCAAGATACGAACCACGTCTATGCGAACTTACCAATGAGTTTCTTCAGCCGGTCTGAGAACACAGGATAACTAGGGTATTTAAAGCTTGCATTGAGAATAGCCAATTGCCCCTGGTCCTCAAAAGGCGTTGTGTAGTAGCACAACTTGTATAGCAAAACGCCCAAAGCCCAAATATCAGACTTCTCGTCTATGGGCAGCTTCCGGTAGACGTCGATCATCTCCGGGCTTCGATACTGCATGGTGGTGTGCTTTTGCACGTCCTCATCCAGAAGCCTGCACTCAACGACCGTCTGGGGCGCGGGCTTAGGGGGCGCAGCGGACCCAAAATCGCAAAGCTTGAAACGCTTCTGGGAACCGTGGCTGAGAATCAAGACATTTTCGACTTTCAAGTCGCGGTGGAGCAGTGGCGGCTTGAGGTAGTGCATACAAGCGACTCCCTCAGCTATGTCTGTAAAGATGTGGAGGATTTCGGGTTCGGTCAAGCGGTGCTGGAGACGCGTGTTCATAAAGTCGATCAGACCACCTCCGTTGCAGTGTTCCATGAGCAGGAACACCTCATAGCCTCCTCCGCGCATCTCAGATGCATGAGAATCGATGTATGTGACGATAGGGCGATGGCCCTTGAGCCGCTTCATGGTCTCGACCTCTGTTCGCATGCTTCGCAGTGAGTCCTTATCGGGGACAGCCACTCTCTTCAGGACAGCCATGTCCGTACCGTCAACAGCTTTTGGGAGCTTGACCAGATAGACGTGGGCGAAACCTCCCTCAGACAGATATTTCTGGATCACCACCCTATGACCACCAACTTGGATCTTCGTACCGGGTGCGAAGGTGCCAGCAGGCGCCGTGGCCACAGGGGCAGGCATTGGAGCGCCGTAGGCGGCAGGATGGGCAGCTCGCGGAGCCGCAGCGGGCATGTGATGACCATACGATGCCATTTTGACTGGATTCGTTCGAGGAAATGTCGTCGGTAGGAGGTGTCGTGTCGCCGCCCGAGGCAGCGGAGACTTGGCAGGCAGAGGATGAGCGGGAGGTGGAGGTCGGTGAGAGGATGGACGAGCGAAAGGATGGGAGGACTACGAGAGCGACAATGGCATCGACGAGCGTTGGCGACCCGGGCAAGGCACAATCAAGCCATTCTTTGGGTGTCGATGGTGTCTACTGTTGTCTTGGATGAGTTGGTTCTAGGTTGCCGTCAAGCTGGACCCAACCTTGGACATGCGTAGTGTGTGGTTCGCAGGTAGGTACGGAGCGTCCATCAGCCGCTGTTAGTGGTGGAGCGCTGGCATAAGGCCTTGGGGAGCTAACCAAGACCCTGGCACACTCTGTTCCATGTTTCGCAATGCAGTCGGGGAAGTGTCGGGTAAATGCACGCTACAAGCTGTCATTGGTTGTTCTGCCGGTGGTAGCGGGCTCCGCCAGACGGCACCAAGTGCGAATCTCATCTGATTCCGTAAACGGTCAGGCCGAGATCCAGATTCCGTGGTGGGGTGTCACTCTGTCCCTTCGGCTCGAGGCACTCTTACGCAGTTTCTTATCGATACATGATAACGATAAGAAAGTTATTGAGCGACCGATAATTTTTTAATTTTTTCCCTACTTGGAGGGCCTCGAGCCTCTTGGTTTGCGCTGCAGAGCTGCACCTTTTTTTGTCTGATCTTGCACGCTAGAAAACCCTACACACGCCTAATCGGACAACCACGAAGACGATTTAAAATGGCGGCAAAGAGAAAGAGAGTCGAGATTGCGGAGGCGGCCCCTTTGGCCAAAACAGCACCTGCGAAAAAAGCCAAGGCGACTACGAATGGCTCGCCTTCCAAAGAGACGACCTCAAGCGCCGTCCCGACCGAAGAGTTGACGATCCAGATCGTGACCGGCTCCTATGACAGAATTCTTCACGGCATCGCTGCTAAGATAAAGCCTGAGGGCAAGGTTGAATTCGCCGATACATTTCTTTTCTCCGCGCACACTTCAGCGATCCGTTGCATCGCCCTGTCGCCTCTCTCAGCCCCAGTCCCCGGCCAGGGCCAGAAGGTACTGCTGGCGTCCGGCAGCACCGACGAGCGCATCAACCTCTACAACCTGTCGGCGCACCCCCCGAGCCGCAAGAACCAGGAGCTTCTGTCCGCCGTCTCCGCTCGACCAATCCTCGAGAACCCTAAGAACCGCGAGGTCGGAACGTTACTGCACCACTCATCAAGCATCACCAAGTTGGCCTTCCCCACGCGTTCCAAGCTGCTCTCTTCCAGCGAGGATTCCACCATTGCCGTCGCGAGAACGAGAGACTGGTCTGTCTTGTCAACGATCAAGGCGCCGATAGCCCAGCCGTCCGGCAGACCCAGCGGTGACACTGCGCCCTTTGGCGGCACACCATCTGGTGTCAATGACTTTGCCATCCACCCTAGCATGAAGTTGATGATCAGCGTCAGCAAGGGCGAACGGTGCATGCGGTTGTGGAATCTCGTCACCGGAAAGAAGGCCGGTGTCTTGAACTTCAGTCGCAGTATGTTGCAGGAGGTTGGAGAGGGCAGAGTCTCGACCGGCGAAGGCCGGCGGGTAGTATGGGGAAAGGCGGACGGTGAGGACGAGTTCGCTGTTGGGTTCGACCGAGACGTCGTCGTCTTCGGCATGGACAGTGTCCCCAAGTGCCGCGTCATGTCCGATACGCGGACCAAGATTCACGACTTGTCCTACATCACCATTGACGGCGAAACCGAATCGAGTTTGTTGACAGTGTCCACTGAGGACGGACGGATCTTGTTCTTCTCTACGGCATCAGACGACCTGAAGAAGCCCGACTCAGAGGACAAGACATTGTCGAGTGCCAAGTTGGTTGCTCAAATCGGTGGCAAGGAGGATGGCGTGATTGGTCGCATCAAGGACACGGCTTTTCTGCAAACCAAGACGAACGACTCGACGACGTTGTTCGTTATTGCCGGCAGCAGCGACGGCAAGGTGCGGTTATGGAAGGTTGGTGCCGAGGAGCTCAAGGCCAGCAAGAGCAAGGGAAAGGGCAAGACCGAGGCGAAGCAAGCTGGTAAGCTGCTGGGAATATACAGCACAAACAACCGCATCACCTGCGTGGCGGCATTCACCATGATACCCCGGCCGGAGGGAGTGGAGGAGAGCGAGGACGAGGTTGACGAAGACTCGGATGATTCCGACGATGACGATGAAGAGTAAAACCAAAAGTGACTGTGCAAATAACAATGATAATTCGAGATATCCAATTTCAATTGCTGTGCCCGTATCTGGTTCAGCCGAGGGGGAGAGTGATAGCTTCGCCCGACCGTGAAATTCAAACGGCGGACGGAGGATCGGCCCCGACTCGCCGTCGCCCGACGTTGCTTTCTCGGGCTGGCTCGTGCAGAGAGTCCCGCTGATCGGCGCGTCGGGCGTGTCTCGTATTAGTCTGCAGATTGCATGCCAATCCCCAGTTCTGTTTTTCTAGCACACGCGCCCGTTTGCGTTTAGACACGTCTTGGTGGGCTGAATGTCAAGGGTCCGACCTTCCCCAAGATTCCGACGGGATTGGAGTGAGAAGACAGCTAAGGAAGTGAAGAAAAGACGTGGGCCCCACAAGGAACACACGCAGGCGCGGCAGCACGTTTGTCTGAGGTTGAGATAAAAGGCGTCGTCTCGTATGCGATGTCCCGGGCCTCAGCTCTGTCTCCGAGTCCCCCGTCCGTCTGTGTGTCTCCCTCGAAAGTCGCGGATGAGGTAGTGATCTAGGGGGTAAATGATTTTAATAAAGGGGAGCGAGAGGGAGAGCGACAAGACATTGGTCTCCGACGGAAAGCAAGGCTATCGCCGTCCTCCCGCCCCCCCTTGGTTTCTGCCCTGATTGATGGCAACACCTATGCGTACACTCGACTTGCTCTCTAGTCAAGACTCAAGATCCGAGTTTTTTTCCCCTTACCCCTTAGTATCATTCCCCGTTTTTCTAAACGTTTGGCCAGGGAAGATGGCTGAATATGCGGGCTGTTCGGGAACCACTAAAGAGGCTAACCGCTCTCTGTTTTCGAGTACCGTGCCTTACATAAGCTGCTGAGACATAGCAGACCGTAACCCTTACAATTCCAGGGTCGTACCGGCGGCTCCCAAGGGCACATGATAGAGAGGCGAGACTCCAGTTTTCATGCCGCCTCAGTCACAAGACGCCGCGCGGGGACGGGAGGTTGGAAGCGGCACGCACAATGAGGAGAAGCAATGTGCAAAGGTGCAGCGCCGGTCAGGTACGACGTGAGGAGAGGAGGCGGCGGCGGTGGGTGGCCCAAGGGAAACGAACGGAGAGTTGAACCGGGGCTGGCAGATTGTGGGGTAGCGGCGAATCAGCAGGCCAAGAATGTCATTTCAACACCCGAATCTGGCGGGAAACCAGTCATGTGGCTCCACTTGGGAGACAATCCTATTGCATGCAGTTGGGGCTTGGCGCCCGTCTCCTCCATACCCCTAGCTTCGACTCATGTGCCCTTTCTGGACCTGTGCTAATAGGTACCCTGTCCTCAACAGCAGAGAGCCAAGTGAGAGCGCAGAAATTGAACTGTGAAGTTGCGGCCCATTGGTCTGGTTCTGCGGCAACGGGGGGAGAATCTTTACCTTGCCGGGCTACTCAATGGCAAGTGCAGTGCATGTGCATACAGAGCTGAGGGGAGAGCAATGCAAGTGCTGTACAGTATCTCGGATGCAATTGAAGAGTGCATCGAAGAGAAAGGTGGCAGCGGCAGGGGAAGGAAGCATGGGTAGGTCTCCATAGGTATGTATGTACATAACATGGCTGTTCCGCACGCACGAGGTACATGTCGAACTGTAAAACGTGCAATTCCAGACATGTGAATATTTCCCATCCCTTCCGGTGCAACTCCCCTTCTCTCGCTTTCTCACTTTTTTGTCGGCGCATCTCTGTCTTCCCTAGACGGGCCCTTCCCGTCTCGCCCGCTCCCGATTTTACTGCCGTTGCTGGGTTTCCCCCTCAAGCCACACGACGCAGCAACCACACCACCACCACGCCGAAATTCCCCTCTTCTCGTCCGTCGCCCGCATCTGCTTTGCCGTGGTGTCTCGTCGTCGTCGTCGTCGTCGTCGTCGTCGTCCCGAGCAGAGACGCGCCAACAGCAGCACGTACCGCACCTCCCGTACATGCACGCTCCGACGCACGCACTCACGCACACACAGTATTTACAGGCCAGACCACTCATGCTGACCTGGCTGCCACGGACACTAGCAAGCCACGGCGAACTGGCCTCTGAGAGATGATGCCGCCGTCGCCTCCTCCTCCTTCATTCCCGTCGCCTTAACGCATGCTCATTTTCGTCGCATTGCCAGTAGGTAGCCTTAATTGGTCCCCATTGCATGTCGGTCTTTCCTCATCTCGCTCCCCTCTTCCCATCCCTCCACTCTTCCCACCACCCACGAGAAGCTTGACCGGGGGTTGTCTTGCATCAGCTCGCCCGAGCTCGACCTTTCATGCTCCATAGTCAGCTTGTCGTATTTTCCCAACAATTTCTCAACCCTGGATTTTAACTTGCAGCCTTTCCACAGCTCCAACTCGTAAACTCTCGACCTCCTCCGCTGTTCGTCCCAATCCTTCATCCATCACTAGCTTGAAGCTGTTCCGTGGCCCACGTGAGGCGAGACACTTGCCTCTTCGTCTGATCTTGCCTGTGACGACAACAAACCCTGCCACAAGGACGTTGGCGGGGACAATCTATCCATCTACATAAACATTCAACGTCGCGGACGGCCTCGTACGTGTGCCCTGCGTCTCTGATGTTAGCACATCACTCTCCCACTTCCCCATCTACACACCCGCTCGCCAGCTGGATCTCTAACCCTTCTGTCCTATAGCCTCTTGCCAGTCTACTATATCTGACCACCCACAAATCGATTCATTTCAGCCTCATGTCTGACGACGGCCCCCGTCTCATACGGCCCATCCCGCGCCGGCCATTCAACTTTAACTACACGAGCCCGACCCCTCCAGAAGACGACTCGTCCTCACCCAGCCCCAACCCCGACTACGATCTGTCTAGACTGCATAATGGCCAGGCGACGTCCTCAGAATCCGGCTCCATACCACGGGCCCAATCTGTATTGAACTTGACGGCCTCGACGCTGTTTGGCATATACTCCCCAACGTCCTACGGGAAGGACCGCGGCTTCAATGACCGGGACGAACCAGAAACCCCATGGGGGACTGGGGCCCAGTCACCATTCAAGCGGGCGAGTGTCGACGACACAACTTTTGAGCTCATGAAGGACCACTCGAGCCTGATGCGCCGACGGTCGTCGTATCAGAACGGAGGCAACGCCCCCTCGTCGTCAACCGCGGCCACCGCGCTGTTCACTGTCTCTCGAGTTGCATTGCTCTTCGTGATTGGTATGGGGTACGGCGTGATGGTCACGCGGCTGCAGAACGAGCAACGATTCTCACCCTTCCAAGTCGACAGCATGGTCAAGCCCGGTTACGACTGGCAGTATCTGACCCTATGGGGCTTGTCCGGTGTGATTCTAGGCGGCCTCCTCCCTTGGTTCGACGGCGTTTGGGAGGATACCTTTGGAAAGGAGGAAGAGGCTGGCACCTTACCAGAAGATACCAGCCCAGTGAAGGACTGGGCTTTGGTCGTCCGCAGCATAGGCGCGTTCGTTGGTATTGTTTTTGCCATTGTAAGTTGCTCCTCTATATCGACGTTCAGGGCCAGGGGACTAACAATGAGCAGCGTAAACTTCCTTGGGCATCGACTTTACAGGTATCCCTTACGTTGGCCCTTGTCAACCCGTTTCTGTGGTACCTGATTGACCGCTCGAAACCCGGTTTCCTACTTTCGTCGGCTGTTGGCCTTGCCGGATCAGTGGTGCTGATGGGCATCAACCCCGACGTTATGCCAACGCCGTCGTCTCCAACCTACCGCAACGAGTCAGAAAGGGCCTACTCGGAACCCATCACTCTCGGGGGTCTCACCAGCCAGGAAACCATCGAGACAGGCATTTGGATGCTAAGTGTCCTGTTCTGCAGCTGCGTCTGCTTTGGAAACATTGGCAGGCGATTGGCGCTGAACAAGTCGGCCACTGCCCGTGGGCGATGGGCCGGAATCAGATAAAGACGGCGGTTATTAGTGTGTCGCTCGTTTCGGGACTGTATGATTTCGGATCACGAAGTGTTACTTTTGGCTGGACAAAAAAAAAAAAAATATCGGAATCGGTAAAATGAGGGCATACCCAGACGGATAGGGACACTCAGATGAGGGATGTTGTTGAGTGTATTGTTGTATTGCTTACGAAACAGCGTAATGAGACTCCAGCGCTGACAATCTGCTGGATCATCCAGGTGGCTGTCTTCAGAACCCACTCTCTCTCATTTTCTGCAAGCTTGCATAAGATGACCAACAAGACATGGCGATTGGGGCTCCCGCCTCATCGCTGTGTTGACATGAGTAGTTTGATGGAATTCACTCGCGAGCTGAATGTTTCTTTGCCCTTCCAGCAGCCCTTGGTCGCGCAGCCACGTACGTACACCATTCTTGGATCAATGAGGTACAGCCACGACAGCCGCCGGTACATGGCTGCCATCCTGCTTCACACATAGCCGGCATTCTATAGCAAAGTTACACCTGTCCAGTTCTGTGCAACTCATAACCAAACTCCTGCTACTTCCTCCGTGGGAAACAGCCCCCAATTCGATCTTTGATCCATCTTTTGTTCTTTCCTTTTTCTTTTTTCCCCTTCTCTGCTCTCAACTAATTGACGGGTATAACACACTTCAACTGCTGTTTCATTCTCGGGTATTTCTTTTTCTCTCCTTCTTCTTCTTCGCTTTATTTGTGTGTGTGTGTGTGTGTGAGTGTGTGCACCTTCCCCCCCCCGACGTTTGTGAAGCACGCACGTACATGTCTCACTGTGTTTCCTGTTTAATAGGAGATGCACCTTCACTGGCCCCGGCCAATGACATCGACGACGGCCTGCGCCTTGGCGGTGATGTCGCTGCCGTAGTCCACCTGTGGGAGACCCATCATTGTGAGCAGCTTCGGGTTGCTGACCATCTCGTTGACCGTGACGGATCGCCCGCATACGTCGGCGAAGGACTCGGCGGCGGCGTCGGGACCGGTTCGACCTGGGATCCCCATGTCAGTCAGCATCCCCCCCAAAAAAACAGGTCCTTTTTTTTCGGTTTTTTTTTTGTTTTTTTTCGTGGTGGTCGTCCCTCCGTGCATACGACCGGCCGGCTTGGCCCGCAAGCGGGGTACGGGTACGGCGTCCGGCCACCGCAATGCACGTTTGTCTATTGCCAGAGCAGTGATGCTCGAGACGGGTTGGGGGAAGGGGGGTTGGGAGTGCATCCTAACCTGATTTCTGCTGCGGGATTTGCTCCGGATGCTGCACGGGCTCGCCGTCCCGGATATGATCGAGCTCAGTCATGATGTACCGGGAGCGGTTGACAAAGTCCCAGATGTGGAAGAGACCCCTGTGGGGGTTCGGCGGGATCCAGGCTGGGTGGGCCTCGAGGGCCGCGATGAGGTCGGAGAGCTTCTCAGTGATGGTGGCTCGCACCTCGGGGGACGGGAGGCTGGACACCATCTTGATTACGTTTCCGGATATAATCAGGGCGAGGTTGACTAGGAGGGGCAAAGCGCAAATAGAAGAGACGGATGTGATGATGTTGAGTCGTTGGGAACAGTCGCCAGTCTTGCTAGAAGAGACTGCGACACGAAGATAAGAGCAATGAGTATCGGTTAGTAGGATAAATGAGAAAGAACAAAGAAGTAAATATATATATATATATATATATATATATAAAAATCGAATTCCAAAGCCTCTCCATTGTCGAATAACTGTCACACGAAGAATTTCCTCATCTGTGAGTTGTCGGTCAGGGTAAGCAAGGGTTTGGAACGCGTTGCCGCGTTATTGTGGCATGTTCCATCGCACAGACTCGGCTGGACAACGAGCAAGCCACAGCTTCATTCGAATCAGGTTGCGTTCTACTGAGGGGGAGTGGGTGGAGTCCAAATGGCGGAATCTGGGAGACTAGGTTGAATGGAGGGGCTCAAGGGGTTGATGGGGTCAATTGCTGGTCTAGAACCAAAGATCTGCTCTGGTTCTGGAATATCAGTTGCAGAGTCATCATGATGAGCATTGTGTGTGGTTGCACAGAGACTCCATGTTGAACATCAACAGCCGCAGAGCCAACCCCTGTTTTTTCCCCGGGTTTTTCATTTTTTCATTCTTTTTTCATTTTTTCTAAGAGACCCCGACACCGGAGAACAGAGCAAGTCGGGTTGGACAACTAGTATACCGACCGAGACAATGCTCTTCTGGCCGAACCATGCAGGTTTTCGGACATTGAACTTAAGAGCTAGCGTGAAGTGGGCGACCCTGCAAGAACTAACACGGAAAGGTTGGCTATCCTATTTACCGGTGCCTGTGATCGAAGATATGTTCATGAGGCTGAAGCAGTGGAATATAACAAAGCTTCTCCCCTCCACCCTCGCCTCGTATTCCCCTTCTGGGCATAGGCGCAGTGAGAGGAGCGCTACTGGAACTGGAACCGAGGCTTCAAACAAGTCTTGCCAGGGAGCAGCGCGTCTATTACAGAATAGTTACGCCCGACTACCCCAAAGGCGTGGTGGCCCCGTCAGGCCGTCGTGTGGCCAGCGGCAGGCTCGAGGGCATCTCGGAGTGGCAACCGAAGAGAGCTTGACAGCTTCGAGTTTTCGTGCTCAAGGAGCATGAGATATGTAGTTGCCTCATGACTTTGCGCCACTACATTGCTCAAACAAGGCTGAATTGAGATTCTGCGGGACTTCTTCTCGACCGAAAAGGTTAGATCGCTCGGAGTCGTCTGCTAGGCGCTGTAGGCGAAAAGAAGCCTGTTGTTGTCTAGGGCTGCTGCGATCAGTCTCGGCCGAGACTGGTGACCAGTAGATCTGGGGTCCATGGAGGACACAACAGAGCTAAAGCCGAGTTGCGCTGACCAAATAGTCTTGTTGCAGATGGAGATGGACGAGATCCAAGACACATTGGCTCGAAAGGAAAAAATTCAGGCTTGCGCTTGCGAGGTTGTCAGGCTAGTCAGGACCACAGGGATTGCCTTGGCTGGATTGCTGCAGCAGAAGAGGGATTGGGGGATTGGATGTCCGTGATGGAAGGTACAATGGTGAAGGCGGCGAATGGCAGGGGTGAAAGGTATCACAGTCATGACGCACTGGATCTTGGACTCGAGGTGCATCTGAGTGAGCGCCATAGCGAACAGGGCGCTGGAAAAGCGCTGGACCCTGGCCTGGCTGGGGCGTGTTTGCGCTGTCTTGGGTGCGTGCAGCTGCTAGCGCCGATTGCTGACCACGTTGGATTCGAGCGGGATCGTCAAAAGCGGTTGTGATCACTTCCAGAGGCCCCATCTCCAGACTTCGTCCGACTCGAGGTGGGAAGGGAAAAACGCAGTTTTGTGTGGGAATACGGGCCACGGCCATGTTGTTGCCTCCTGTTCCCTGATGGAACAGGAGAGGCGTCCGCCCAGTGGTACACCCAATGTCACAGTACTTGTCGGCATGGATACAGCATGGTGAATGGGCCACGCTTGCTGATGTCAGGGTCCTGGGGCTTGCTCGCATCGAGATTTGGTTGCGGCCACAAGAATACACCGTACTGCAAGTCGCTGGCGGTCCGTCGGTCAGAAAATCGTTGGTCTGGGAAAAGGACCCCTTGCATTTGTTGAACCCTTTTTCCACAACAACGTAGAAAAGAAGAGACAAGCCCGTTGCAGTAGTTCGTTCGTCTGCACATCGTCCTCGGCCGAGAGATGGACAAGAAACGAGAGAGTAAGGCAAAGTACCTCCTGACCCGGGAGCACCAAACCCACGGAGACGGGTCGTTCTCCGGGCATCACGTGGGACGCTCTACCTCCCTCGTCGCTGAGGTAAGCAGCGACCTTATCAACTCTGCCTTCCCGAGCCCGCAGTGCAAATCAAGGAGGGGCACCAGACGTTCGATTGCGTCATACTACTGATTCGTACTTTGCGACGGGCAGCCCGAGGCAGAGGTCATTCAGAAACGAGTCGGCACAGTAAGCTCTTGCGTGAGGCGAAGAAGACGCGTCCATTCGAGGCAAGAGGCCGCTGTGTTCATGTAAACATTGGAAGAACTGAACATGTTTGGATACAGGCCGATTTGCTTATAGACACCGAGTAGTAGCGTTGAGATGCGCGAAGCCTGCTCCACAAATCTCGAGAGTTTCCAGCGACTGGAAACTGCGTAACAAACAGTAATTAGTGCACCAATGCGAACCCAAAGACAACTCTTAAAACAAGTCGATCAGTCCGGCCAATGCCAGCCGTTGAGAATAGCCAAACTGTGGAAGAAAAGGAAAAATAATCATTGCCATAGTCGAGCCGGTTTGTCCCAAGATTGGTCCTCACTTCCCTCCCGTTCAGTTGTCCCTCCCCCCATTGGATCCGCGGTGTCGTCACAACTGGGCTAGGATTTGGCTACTGACAACAGGCCGCTAAGCCTTTCTTCGCCTAGACGCAAGGGGCCCCGTCCAGGGCACTTGACAAAGGCCCGCCCATGCGTCGCCTGCCGCGACTTTTGATGAGGGAAGTACCGGTACTTGACATGACCTTGGGAATTATCGACATGGTCCGCCGGGCCTGGCGCTGTCCGGGGGCGGCTCTCTTGCTGCTTTCCCGTGTGCTATGCTGTAGCATCAGCTCTTTCCTGCCACGGGTGTCGCTCCCCAATCGCAGTCGCCGTCCGCCCTCTCTCTTCTTTTCAATTTCATTGACCTCATTGCACGGCCACACCATCCCCGAAGCACCCCTCCTAGCCTGTCCAGACGCCCAGCGGATTGATAACAGGACGTTAAATGTATGACGCCTGCCAGCGGCTCTCCTCCATCGTTATCCTCGCGCCCCAGAGGTACCATTCCTATGCGACGGGCACCTGTCTGGTACATCCATCCTACCATTTCTCCAGCTTCTAGCTCCGGCCCTCGGTCTACTAGCTTTGCCGGCGTCCCTTCACCTGTCCGCTTTTGATCTCGTTCAGGCGCATCATGAGATCCGCTCGCTTCTGGAACCTCTGCAGCTCTGGTGATCCCGCATATATGACCCCTGGTCGCTATCCCCCCGTCCCTCCTTCCCTGTTGGACCATACATACGTCCCAGTGGTCCCTCGAAAACACCATTCGTCGTCGTCCACTTCTCCAACTTGGCGACAACTCACATAGACACCTGAACCCTTCAACGATATCCGTTACAACCGAACGAGAAGAGGAACCAGACTTCGCAGACCACAACACACGACGATCCGAGCCGATCCGAGTAGACCTACCGAAACCCGCCACCCGCGCCAGCACCGAAGCTGGAGGAGACGACTTCATGTCCTCCGACCAGCCACGGGTCGTCGAGAGCAGACCATCGGCCTTGACGTCCAACCCGGTCCACGAAGCCGAGGATGAAAAGGACCATGGCACTGTCGAACGTCCCTTGGTGGGCGACCAAGTACGGGACGTCATCCGCCTGATTCAATGTCGAAAATGTTCCCGCCCCCTCCAAGAGCCCGTCACGCTGCCATGCGGCCGAAGCCTTTGCAAACACTGTCTTCCTGAAACACACACCCGAGAAAACATATCCTATCCCGCCACGCCAAATAGGTTACAAGGTTTCGATTGTCCCTATCAAGAATGTGGTCGAAATCATGCTGTGGGTGACTGCGGCGTCGATGTCATCCTCACGAAGGCAGTCGACAATTTCAAGGCCGAGATGGAAAAGGCGAGAGAGACCATTACGACGGCTGAGGTCTCCACGCATGTCGTTATACAACGCCCGAGCGCTGGGCAGACGGGCACCGATATGGACGATGAGACAACATCCAGGGTTGTCAAAGGGGGGCCCTTGGTCGCCGTTTATACGCTGGCGGACTCGGGTGAGTTGGATTACAACTCTAACGTCACATTTGCAGAAGTATCTTCGCTCGGAGACGAAGCTACCGCAATTGATAACAGGACTTTCTCCAAGGTCAAAGAGTCAGTCCGGACAGAGATGGACTGCCAGGTCTGCTACGCCTTGTTTTACGATCCGTTGACGACCGTGTGCGGCCACACTTTCTGCCGGTCCTGTCTTCACCGAGTGTTGGACCATTCAACTTACTGTCCTATTTGTCGACGGGGCTTATCGGTCAGCCCTTTACTTTACCGAGAATCCTGCCCTTCGAACGAGCATCTGAAGACTATTATTCAGACCTTCTGGGCCGACGCCGTCCTTACAAGAGGTGACGCTTTGGCTGCCGAGGCACTGAACAGACATCGAGAGTTTGACATACCCATCTTCGTCTGCACTCTGTCGTTCCCCATGATGCCAACGTTCCTTCACGTATTTGAGCCACGCTATCGTCTGATGATCCGCCGCGCTCTGGAAGGCGACAGAACATTCGGCATGGTGCTGCCGCAACGACCGAGGACTGCCAATGATACACATTTCGTGGAATACGGAACCTTACTGCGTATCGTAAACGCCGAATACTTCGCGGACGGCAGAAGTCTCATCGAAACGACTGGCATCTCCCGTTTTAGAATTACGAGACATGGAATTCTGGATGGATATTTGGTGGGCAAAATCGAACGTGTCGACGACATTTCCATCGCGGAGGAAGAAGACCTAGAGGCGAACGAGACACAACAAGCCCTAGAGAGGTACGAGAGCGCTGCCACACATCAGAGCGAAGATTCGTCGACGTCGAGACCAGCTATGACTACCCCTGAAGACCTTTCAAAGATGCCAACGAGTGAGCTTCTGTCTTTGGGTGTCTCGTTTGTCGAGAGGATGCGACAACAAAGCGTGCCCTGGCTGGCACAACGGATGTTGACGATATATGGAGAGTGCCCCAACGACCCGGCACTCTTCCCGTGGTGGTTTGCCAGCATCCTACCCGCCAAAGAATACGAGAAGTACAAGCTGCTCGAAACAAGGAGCGTTCGAGAGAGACTCAAGATCTGCTGCGGCTGGATCTTGGAGTGGGAGTCAAGCAGTTGGTGAGTGCTCCGTGTGCCCAAGCCTTTCCGCGTCGTTCATCCCTTTCTTTTTGGAGCTTGCCCGCATCGTTTCCAACGCCTCTTTGTACATCCCACTTGTGGGTATCAGTGCGGGAGGTGTTGCCGCCCCCGTTTGCTTGTTATCAGACAATGAAACAGACGGGCTAAGATGCAGAAACTCTCAGGGGGGGCCCTTATTGACGGCCGCTCAGGTCCCTCTCAGACTGCAGGATCTTCTGACGCTGGGGACTAGCTCAGTTATGGGCACTGGAGGTCAACCACGGGAGACCTCGGGATGACACGGCCGACAAGGGCACGCTTTTCCTACGGGATCTCCCTCGGCGTCGGGGTACGGTGACAGTGGTGGTTACATCTTTTCGCATTTGCATGGCGGCATTTGGCATCCGCTGGTAATCATTTGCGGCACAACATCACGATATGATACAGATACCAAATTGGGCTTTGTAAGTATGCTAGACAGCCATGTCAAATCGAGAGTTGAAGAATTTGTTCTTTTCGTTGCATAAGTGAGAGTATGTGATGATGAACAAGATGATTACCATGAGAACAGATGAGTGTGGTAGGTGTTATCCAGAGGATTCAAGAGCTTTCTTGGGCTTCGTTCACACCACTCCAAATTCCGAATCTGAGTCAATGTCAACCAGCGTGACTAATCGTGAACCACAACTTGAGGTGTCCTGCAAAATGGATATTTGCGGCATGGGTTGGTGTAAGTAAAGGGGGCCATGGTGTAAGTCGGTCGAGGTGCCTTGACCGCAGTGCAGGTTGCTTTTCAGTACCGAGTCAACGGCCCTCCGACTGGACCATACTTCACATTCCTTCCCTACTTCCTTCCTCTTTCTTTCCTACCTACAGTGCACCTTCCATCAACTTCCAACTTCATGTTAGAGAAAGGCACGGATCGTACTGGCAAACTTCTATCCTATTTCAACTCACAATTTTCGTTCTTCACTCAACCACCACCACAAACCCACACCCACACCAAACACTAACGATTCACACGATCGTCTTCGTTGTGGCCGTGGGTATCCTCGTTCATTGGATACCAACCCATTGCCCCGAATAGTATCCACTAAACAAATACGCACAAGACGGTAGAACAAAGAAGATGGCGCCAAGACGCAAGAAGGCCATCAGTGTCATTGGCAAGAACACAACTGAGCAGAGAGAAGGCGCTGAATATGACGCCGGAGATGTGACACAGAAGGAGAGAATGATGTCTTCCCTGCCGACAGAGAAAGGTCCGGGTGAGAATGATTTCCGCCGCCTTCCGATTGAGGTACGTTTCACACAGTGAGGCTCTGGAGGTACAACTTGGCTAACACCTTTGTCTGGTGTAGATACGTCAGATGGTTTACGCCTTAGCTGTCATAGAGGACGAACCCATTGAACCCTTTCAGGTTGAAGATCGAGCAAACAAGTTCATCGGAGGCAAGACCGCTACGAAGACTTTCCCCAGCCTGCTCCTGACCTGCCGGACGGTCTATGAAGAGGTTATAAGTCGCCTAGACTTTTACCGGGTATGGATCCTCTTCAAGGATGTCTCAAGAGAGCCCCGTACTAAGGTTCACGCAGGAAAACACGTTTCTTTTTGACAGTTTCCAGGATTTAACCAACTTTCTGGCAGCGTTATCTCCAGCCCGTCGCGCCATGATTTGCAAGATCAAGTTCGCACTCCCCTACTGGGATGAACACAGAAGCACCAGCACCTTGGAATCAACGGTCACGCTGCTTTCCCACTGTACCTCATTTCAGTCGCTGAGCATAGTTGTCCCCATTCGGACCTGGATCTGGAGTATTGGGGTTTCTCCTGAAACCGTCCTCAGACAACTGCTGCAGTTGCCAACGCATGCCTTCCATATCAAGCCAGATGGGAATGACTGGAGAAGACTACGCACTGCGAGTGTTCAGCATTTCGAACTGTCAATAGCAGGATGTCCCGTCCCACAGCCCTGGCAGGTTCTGTTCGGTAGCTTGGGCGTCTCTGCCGACCATGGAAAGCTCAGATTCTCCGGGGAGCATGGATTCGTCAGCACAAATGCTGCCCTGGTTAAGCAGGTTCAACGTCTGAACACGTGCCTCCTGGAACTTGGTACACACTGCAGCCCAAAGTACGCCATAGACAAGCCAATCGTGGGTAGCCGCTTGCAGGAAGCACTGAGCCGCTCAAACATCGATGTCTACGGGGACAATCGTGTTGGCCAGTCTCATCAGTCCGGTATGGTGTCCTGCGGAACCCGAAGTCGAAAGTTGAGAATGAGACAGGTGACTTCGAACGGAGTTCTATCAAAGGTGGCTAAGAACTCGAAATACATTGATGCTTATGAGGATGATATCGTGGAAGCTTGATGTGCGGGCTGAATGAAAGCATTCCACCTAGGCGAGATGCCTAGATACTACAGAACTACTGCCCACTAAGATACACACCCTAGCGATAGTCGATAGCAATATAATCTTGATCGCTCTTACTATCCTGGGAATGGCTTACGTGCGAGATTATTTCCTCTCCTGCGTCTCTGGCATCGTCGTTTTCGTGGTAATCCCCAGCTATCATGACTATCCTGACTATATCCACGCAGTGTGATAAATTCGGCGAAAGAACAGGTAGAACCCAATAGATTGCAGGAAGAAAAGGAAACAAGACCCGAAATAGTCATGTCCCTCCCTGGGAGCTTGTGACCCCGAGGCCGAGTATGTCTCTCCCCAGATTTCCAGGCAGTGATGGGGCGCTTCCGCGTCGATCTGTCGGTCAAAGGAACCATGCCGTCGCGATTGGAGAGTCGTGTCCAACCAGTGTACTCAAGTTTGTACCCCTTGCGGCGTTTGGAGAATCTCAGTTGCTCGTCAGTACTCACTTCGAACCATAAGCGCGAGGGAACGGATAATTGTCGATATTGTTTGTGTTACTCGTGTACTTGGGGGTTCAAGACACCCAAACAAGAGTTCGTAAGGCAGTACTTGGGCTGTTGGATGTGGTGATCGTATTCCGGAACATGTGGCGGGGGGGGCAGAATATGCATCAGAACGAATCTATGCATATTTGAGCCGACGAAGACTGGTAGTAGTACATTTGCAGATATTATAATGGTCTCGAATGAACCAGCACGAACTTGATGGCTACTAACATGAGTAGTTAGTTGCACTGACCTATTGAAGGTATACTGAGAGAGCTTTCGTCCTCGCCAAAGCCCTCAGCCCCTGCCCGAAAAGCGAAAACTTTTCCCCGTCTCCCAACCCAGACACCCAAAGAAGGACCGGATATGCTTATCCTAATACGTAAACGCCAAAGCCCGTGGGCTGCACGATGAGCCCGGTTTGCCACCCATCCCCCCAGCCTACTGGATCTGAAAGAAGTCCTCGTCGAACTTTCCGTGCTCCATCTCCGTGTCGTCAAAGAACATCATGTCGTCAAAGTTGTTGCCTTCCCCACCTTCGCCGCCCATGTTCATGTCGAGATCCATGTCATCCATGCCCGTGTTGCCGTCGAGAGCGAACAAGTCGTCCAGGCTCGAGTCCTGCTTCTCCATCTTGGCCTCCGCGGGCTTCTGTTGGTCGGCTGCTGCCGGCGGCGCCGCGGCCGCGGCAGCGGCAGTGGTAGCAGGGGGCGCTGGCGCGGCTCCGGGTCCTGGTTCCTGCTTTGCGGCGTTGTTGTCTGGGGGGAGCAGATTGTCAAGGGACAAGAGGTCGCCGCCCATATCGCCCGAGCCGAACGACATGTCCATCGGCGCTTCCTGCGCCCGAGGCTGGGGTTGCGAGTCGTTGTTTGGGGGGGCCAGACTGAAGGTCATATCAGTAAAGTGGAATTCGGAGTCGTTCGCTTCGTCGCCGCCACCCGCGTCGCCGCCCTCACCGCCGCCGCTGCCACCGAGGCCGAACAAGTCGTCCATTGGCGCCTCCGGGGCGCCCGAGGGTTGAGGCTGTGATGCCGGCGGTGTGGGCTTCGATTCGGATTTGACTTCGCTCATGGGTGCCATCATAGCCGGCGGCGCAGGGGTTGTCTCCTGCTTTACCGGCTGCGCGGGTTCCGGCTGGGGCTGGAAACTGACGCCCATGTCGGGAAACGGAGCCATCGATGGAGCTGCGCTCGATTCAGCGGGGACCCGGTGCGGGCCCGTAGCCTCCGTGACCTCGGTCTTGTTCTCCGGGGACACCTCCCGAGATGATGAGTCAAGGTCAATGGCGATGGGGGATTTGGTCTGTGCCTCTATCGGCGCAGGCTGTTCCACGGGCTGTCGTTCTTGCCGGAACCGGTCCAGGTCTCTCTGCAACGCCGCCTTTGCTCTCATCTGCCGTCGGTGTCAGTACTACTGCCACGATCCAGCTGGCTTCCAGCAAAATAACTCACGATCTCACTCTCAAGGTCGTCCAGATTCCAGTGAAAGGTATCGATGAGCTCCGGAATCTTTGTTTGTAGCGAAATCTGAGCCTGGACCTGAGATCTGCCCTCCTTACTTTGGGATCTCAACGCCTTGCCTGTTTGGATAAGCTGCGAGGAACCGTTAGCTTCGACATCCTTGGTTATGATTCAATATGGGTACACGAACCACATCATTGAGGAGCCCATGTAGGGCTTCCGCAGAGTCGGTGTCGGCCGGCTTCGAGTTTGCCATTGCGGCGGAGGAAGGCCGCGGGCGGCGTGTCCGATGGTAGTAGACGGGAGCTGGAAGATTGCAGTATGCGGAGACAATAGCAATCGAAATTGGGTATCAAAATATGGAGCGCCGTCGAGATGTAGATGGATTAACCGACGTGCAGGGAGTAATGGATGAGTACAGCTCAAAGCGAGTAAAAGGGTAGAAAGACAAGGTGTAGCGAGTCGTCGGCTGTGTGGGCGGTGAATGAGAGCCTGGTTATTAACGTCTACTCATTCAACGAGATACGAACCAGATTTGAAGCTGAAATGGCGCAATTAACGGGTTGACCGGTTTTGTCAACGGTACGATAACGATTCTCTCATCAACCACAAACGACGATGTTTGATGTCGTCTGAAGCTGTCGCCCAGCCTCCGATTCCGACCAAGCAGTACGTACCTTTTCGGATCCTTACGACCAGAAACGTGGACTGAGCGCTGGCCAAGCGGCTGCAGCCTCAGGCTGAACCAATAGAATGGTGCTCTGCCACATTTCAGTTCGCGCCACGTTCAGAATCTCAGCTTTCCAGCGCCAAATGGGACGCACTGTGAACCCCAGAAGCAACCCCGCACTTGTTGCGCGGCACGGGCGTGGACGCAAAATGGGCAGCAGGCGCCAGCACTCGGTGACGGTGGTGTAGGACAGTTTCCCCTCTCTATTTCTGGTTCTTGTTCTTGTTCTTGTTCTGGCCATGGTTCTCTCACCTTTCCTTCCATGCATCAGATCATGACCACAACGTGGAATTCTTTTGGAACGAAGACAATTGATTGAAGGGGAAACTTCTGACTAGTTCGAAACCCAAAGATGCAGTTTCTTCTTATCCATGGTAGAGACCTCGCAGCTTACTTCACGGATCCTATTCAGTTACAGTAGAGGTTGATCCAACTCAGTGAGCACAAGCCCGCTAAAACTCGTCCGCTAGTCCTCGCCTCCCACACGGACGTTGGACCCTCCAATTGACGAGTTAGAGTACGCTCTGTGTTGCACCAACAGTCAATCGAATATTAGTACCTGGGGGCATTCCGGATCAAGAAAACACTTCCTCGATTTCGCGGAGCACCGTTATTGCGGAAAACGGAAGACAAGAGCCAAGTCCACCGCTGGAGGAGTATGGGTAACCCTAACCCGCCATCGGCGGACTCCAACCCAGGAAAGTGTTCGTCCCATCCGCGTGCCGGGAGCCCTCCTCCCGGGAAATTGGTTACGTCCTGCAACGAAGAGTTTCGTAATCCAATCGACCGGTTCCCGATGCTGGCATCTACAGTCGCCTTGGAGGAAGGGGCTTGTTATGCATGCTGGGAGTTGCTCTAAGCTAAGTCATTGCTGGTAAGAGAAAGGTCTGGCTGCGAGATGACCGCATGTCAAGCCCGGTAGCATGGAACTGGATGCCAGCTTCGCAGGATCAATCAAGAGCGGTGTTGCTTTTAGGGCCGGTCCAAGTCCCGAGTTGAGTCGCAACTGTCAGCTATTGATTGATTTAGTGCAACAGGTTGAAAAGTGCTGTCGCGATACCCGGGCACTGCACGCTAGCCTCCCAGGGTCGAGGGTGCGACTTCTTCAACAAGTACAAGCGCCGCCTGTCATTCGACTGAATCCCGTGCTTCAGGAGTCTCTTCACTTGATCGAGTGCGCCTTTGTATGGCCGCAGAGTTTTTGACGATTAAGGAGATGCCAGAGTAGGGAGTGAATCGGAGGAGGACCGGGATATCCTTTCCAGAAGACATATAGTTTGATTTGGCGATCAATTGTAATTCCTGCATTGGGCCCTGGAGCCCTCTATGTAGCGATGCGAATGCTGCCATTATCCCGTCCCGAGGCCGGGAGACCCATTGGGTCAAGTCTTGTTTGCTTACGCGTGCATTTCGAACCTCATGAGAACTCATCTCATCTGGCCTGTTAGCAGCCGCTGCCCTTGTTTTGCTATAACGAATTTCCGACCACTTGTAATCCACGCTCAAGCATGGGATTCAATGCAGCTATATGTGCTTTCTTATATGACACCCAACGACCCCAGCAACTCTCGGCGACTACTGGTGAAAGTAGCCCAGCCTCTCCCGACCTGGCCGGGCTCAGTCTAACTCATTCATCGTCCTCTTTCATGGTGCAATCCGCCAAAGCTCCACGTTGTCAGCGGCCGTCCGTGCTAGTCACGCTTTCGCCCTTTGCCCAAGGAAGACTAGCGCCAATTCGGTTGGACAGTGTATCTGCTGCAGCAACACCCCTTTTCCTGCTGCCATCCCGTCTGATCTCACGCCACAAGCCTTGACCCAGCCGAGAAGCTCCTCGAAAATGTGTTTGTGACAGATGGCCTAGGCGCGGCTGGCTGGGACTCATATGTACTGGGTACCGATAGCAAGAGGGAAGAAGCAAACAGACGAAGAGAAGAGAAGGGGGGGAAAAGTACCCCTCCTGCCGGGGGACCAGCTACAGCCACCCGTTATTTTAGCAGCACTACCCTGGGCTGACTGGGAGTAGTGGACAGCTCTATCCAGTGAAGAGACACGGCTGGACAAGCAAGAGCCTGGCCATGGGCAGGACGGGACCTCCAGGAGACCAATCCTAAGGACCGGGGCCGGCGGTGGGCACCGAACAGGCTGCCCTTGCTGCTTTGCTGGCGAGGTGAGCCTGGCGAGGCACAGCAAAAAGGCATGTATCTTTTGGCGGTGGGGCGCGGCGAAAGGGTACGTTGGCGCGCAGCAAGGCAACGGTGGCCATGTAGGTACCTCGAGACAAAATCGCAGGGCACCTTGGCTGGGAAGCTCCAACTGTTGGATTGGACTGGATGGGATTGGATTGTGGTGCAGGTGCAGCAGGTGCAGGAGCGCGCTGCGCTGCGCTGTAGGGATCTCTGGCTCGCACCGCAGTCGCCAACTCGCCATGCCATGATGAAAGTCCCCTCATCCGCCCTCCTTCTTTCTCCCTCTTTCCATCTGCTGCTCCCCTCCCCTTCCTCACCCCCATCGCAGAATCTCCTCTCCACGTCGTCAGGAAACCGTCCTCTCTCCTCTCCTCTCCTCTCGGACCGGGTTTTGTTGCGATTCCTTTTTTCAGGGGGTTCCAGTCCTCTTTTTCCCGCCCGTTTCCTTGGTGCTCGCCTCCGCTTATCATTTCCAACGCCTCCGTCTCCAGTCTCCAGTCTCCTCTTTCTGCGCCTGTCATCTCATCTACAGCACGGCTCGGCTCAGCACAGCACGCACCGCACGCACTGCACAGTAAACAGTACTTTGGAGCTTTCTCTCGGCATCTCTCTTATCATTCGCCCTTCCCCTTGTCTCTACTATCCGCTTAAGCGTCTCTCTTGTCACGTTGGGTCGACGTCCTTTTTAGCTGCTTGTGCCGTCCCCACGTCCACATTTTTTTCCTGTCGACTTTCGGTGTCTCCCTCTTTCACGTCAGGTCCAAGGCCAAGTCACATCGTTCCATTCCGAATAGATCGCAAACCAGACAAGACTCGACATCTTGGTATTCTTCGACCGAGACGAGTCCACCGCACCAGCGTCGACGAGAAAATCCTAATTGTGCCCCGTCACTTTTTCCCTCGCTCCCGCTCCTCTAGCCTCGTTGCTGCTTTGCTTGCTACCTGCTTTGGAATTCAGGGTCACGTCAGTCTTGGGACATCTCTTCGTCGACAAGACTGCGTCTGCCCCTCCTTACGCCGCTACCAAGCTTCAACCAGCCGATTGCTCCTTGAGCTTAGTCGTTCAAACTCGCACCATTGCACACGTCGGACCCGCGCAAGACAAGACTAGAGCTACGTTGTTTCTAGCTAGCCGAGCCCCTCCTCTAATATTGCTATTGGCACTCGGTACACGACGCCGAACTTCCCAACCTTCGAGATCCAACTTTGTCGCACGACCACTTTCTAATATCAACCAAAAGACACAATGGCGGACAACGGACCTACCTCGAACGCGGCGCAGCTGCCCCCTCCTCCCCAGCCGAACGCTGGAGCTCCAGGCTACGAGAATGGCCAGAATGGCCAGGCGAACCCGGCGCATATGCCGCCTCCTCCTCTCCATATCCCGCAGAACACCAACCCGATCCCGACTGCCATCACCTCGCCCATGTCTGGCGTTGACAAGGTCATGTCGCCCGGCAGCGCTGGAGGCTTCGGCCGTCGTGCCGCCCCCGAGCCCAACAAGCGTGCCTTGTACGTCGGAGGCTTGGATCAGCGTGTGACCGAGGACGTCCTGCGCCAGATCTTCGAGACGACTGGCCACGTCCAGAATGTCAAGATCATCCCGGACAAGAATGTGCGTATCTGCAAATACCCTCTTCCATGGCCCAAGGATGCAGTTGGCGGTCGAGGCGAAAGCTGGCACCCGAACCATCGCAACCTCTCTGCCCCTGATATCATTCGCGATATAGCTGACCGTGTATCGACAGGCTAAGGGCTACAACTACGGGTTCGTCGAATATGATGACCCCGGTGCGGCTGAGCGCGCTATGCAGACCTTGAACGGTAGACGTGTGCACCAATCTGTACGACAGAGCCCTGCCCCGCTATTGCGAGCCGGAAGCTGACCGACTGCCAGGAAATCCGTGTCAACTGGGCATACCAGTCCAACACCTCTAGCAAGGAGGACACCTCGAACCACTTTCACATCTTCGTTGGCGATCTTAGCAACGAAGTGAACGATGAGGTCTTGACTCAGGCCTTCTCCGCCTTTGGCTCCGTGTCGGAAGCTCGTGTGATGTGGGACATGAAGACGGGACGGTCCCGTGGATACGGTTTTGTTGCGTTCAGAGACCGACCGGACGCCGAGAAGGCCCTGAGCTCCATGGACGGAGAATGGCTTGGCTCGCGGGCCATCCGTTGCAACTGGGCAAACCAGAAGGGCCAGCCGTCCATTGCGCAGCAGCAGGCCATGCAGGCTATGGGTCTGACGCCTACGACGCCCTTCGGCCACCACCAGTTCCCCGCCCACGGCGTTGCCAGCTACGAAGTTGTCCTCGCTCAAACCCCCTCATGGCAGACGACCTGCTACGTTGGCAACTTGACTCCTTACACCACGCCAAACGACGTTGTTCCTCTTTTCCAAAACTTTGGCTATGTTGTCGAATCTCGTTTCCAGGCGGACCGAGGATTTGCTTTCATCAAGATGGACAGCCATGAGAGCGCCGCCATGGCCATCTGCCAGATGAACGGATATAATGTTAATGGACGACCCTTGAAGTGCAGTGTAAGTTTGCTCGGAGCGAGTTCCTTGACCGATTTGGAGGACGGCACTGACTTGTTTTTCTGCGTGAAGTGGGGCAAGGACAAGACCCCGAACCCTCAAGGCGGCGCGGCTGGCTTTGACCCTTCGCAACAGGCGTACAGCCCCCAAAGCGCCTCCGGACCGGGCTACCCCGGCACCCCGACGGCCTACTTCCCTCAATACGGTGGTAAGAGCCCGATCGCAACTTACGTTGTTGCAATGGACCCCTCCGAGCTAACGCGGCGTTGTACAGGTCAATATGGTGGTCAGCACGGTAACTACGGCGGCCCGGCTGCTCAATCCCCGGCCGGTTATGGAGCGCAGCCCATGGGATACGGCGGACCGCAGAGCGCCGGAGGCTATGGCCGTGGTCAACAGCCACCCAACGCCCAGTGGCCTCAGGGTCCTCAGGGACAGAACTTCAACAACGGCTTTGCCGGGTACCAGGGCTGATCTGACGACATAGCTCTGGCGGTGAGCTGGAGTGCACAGCATTACATTTCGCTTGAATCGAGCGCATCCATGTGCGAGAACACCCACACAGCGTTGCAAGGTCCAAAGGGGTGCTTTTGTGAAGTTTTTCTCGATGTTTTTTTTTTTTGATGGCAGAATGGCATGACCAACACATCTCCCATGTTTTCCCAAAAAATTCATTTCCCTGTCAAGGCGTCTCTCTATCTCAAATCTCTCCTTCTCATCTGCGATGAGGGACATATGTCGGTTTCTCTTGTGTGAGCACTGGGAATGCGATGGGGAGGGACATCATGTGCATTTTTCCCGAGACGTTTCTCCTCTGTCTTCTTCGTATCTTTCTTCTACGGCCTAGTGATTCCCACAAGTCACGATATTTTCCTTATGCAGTCATTTCTCTCAACCTGTCGGGGGCAGAGGCAGACTTTTGATATGCTGTTCCGTTGCCAAAACTAAAAGTTTGCTGCTTTGTTCTATCATGGATACCTCTTCAGCATGACGGATCTGTTGGATGACGAGTTATGACCTTTCTATTTTATCTTCTCTACAACTCTTACACTATTTTTGGACACCAGTTTTTCCATGCGTGTGGTTTCCCAGGTACTTGGGTCACCATTAGATACGACCAGACACCAGATTTTGACGAAACATAACTTGAACGAAGAGACAAGAGGGAGAAGGCGGGCGGGTGGGGGAAGAGACAAAACAGGATGGATGCATTGCGGTTGGTTGAGAAAAGGCAGCCCCAAAAGCTTGAACGACGCGAGGGGAAAAGAAATTACAGAAGAGACTGCAAGACAGCCAAGACTTTCCCCCCCTCAAACAGCCTATGAAGATGAAGCTGACGTTGATGTGCATGTGTGACTGTGTGTGGGTTATCGACTTACTGGACGTAGGCGTGGGCGTGGGCGTGGGGGGGGGGAGGAAGCGCGGGGGATGATGAGGTGATGGTGGCTGATGAGGTCCAGTCTAGCGAGAGGTTCGGGGCCCTCTTTGGGGAGGGGATATGGACTGCATGTCGAGACTGGTTGACAGGAGAGGCCAAATGGCCGACTGGTCTACCAGCTGCATCTCGTTGGCGAGAAGGGGGCCGGTGATTGGACGCCCCTTGAGATGGACGTCGCATGTCTTACTAAGCGGGTTGCTCTCTTCTATCCCTACTTTCTCGGTCTCGAGCATGTGAGATTGGGGAGCCGGGGGACCGCGATACGCCCCCGTGGATAATCCGGCCTCGATACATCTTAATTCTTTATTTATATATATATATATATATATATTTAGTCCTGTCCTGGAAAAGTCCCACGGAACGACTCGAGGCATGGGATCTTCGCAAGAAGTAGACGGTGGGCTGTTTTCATGAGTGATGCCGCGGGGAGGAGGGGATATCTTGGTAGCCACGGTACGCGTTGGGCGACGCGGGGCTAGACTCGTCTCCTCTTGAACCAGTGCAAGGGCGACGAAGCCGGAGACCCTGGGAGGAACGACATGTTGTCGTGTAGGGTTGCCTACCGGGCTCGATCGTGCAGGATGCGATACTCTCGCGGAAAGGAACGAGCATCAACGTGCCCGGGGGTTCAGCATAGAACCCAAACACGGAATAGGTGGGTGGGGTTTGGGTTGAGAAAATGTTCAGCCTCCTGGGCGATGTGTCAACACACATGCGAAGTGGACGGGGTGTTTATTTTATTTAAACTGGCTTGTCTCTGCTTTAAAGGAAGTCAAAAGTGGCTTACGAACGTCGCATGCTCGCTCAAGTAGCTGTGATATCCAAGGAAAAGCCGTTCCTAAACTGTCATCGTTCAGAGTCGGGATGTTTCCAGAGTCCCCTTGTGCCGAGACCTGATTACATTACCGATCTCTGACCCCTATTTACCTTTGTTTTTGGTTCTGGTGGCGCTCCACCAGACAACTGGTAGTGATGATCCTCTTCCTGGCCCGATTAGTCGATTCTCGCAGCTGGCTGCGTGATGTGAAATCCTTCCCGTGGGGTTCCCGACGTTCGATGACGAATTCGTTTTGAGGAGCCAGGAAACGTCCGCTTCTTTATAGTGAGCATGGAGACCGCCCGTGGATGGCTTGAAGTTCGTGGATGATGATCGGACGCCGGTGAGCCTACAGCTTCGCTTTCTCGATCCTCTCCTGCTCCGCCCAAGCCTTGTTGATGCGAATATTTTGCCAGAACCGCCATGCTCCGAGGGCCGCCGCCGCCGGCGGACACGCCAGGAGCAACCAACTCCACCAAACAGGACTGGACGCTTGAACGTGGCGGATAGCGTCACCAATGTCCCTCTTCAGGTCCTCCTTGGAGCCGTCATTCCAGAGCACGACACCCTTTCCGGGGCCACGGGCCTCACATCTCCGCGCCTTGAGCCTCACGTCCGTCTGGCTTCGCACGCGGTTCTCGGCGTCCTCGCGGCTGAGGTGAGGGTCGCGTGCCATGAGGCGCTGCATCTGCACCTCCGGGTCCTTGACGGCGACGACGAACACGGTACCGCAGAGGCGATCGAGTCCACTCTCAAACAGGAGGGGAACGTCGAGCAGGACGGCCCAGTGGCCGGTGATATAGGCGCGGAAGATGGCCCTGTACATCTCGCCGCGTACGGCCGGGTGGACGATGCCGTTGAGGACGGCGCGGTCACGCTTGAGGTCCTCGGTGTCGCCGAAGACGCGCTTGCCGAGGGCGGGCCGGTTGAGGGGTCGTCCCTTGCCATCGGGCCCGGCCTCGGGCATGGTGTCGGAGACCGGGACGAGGAGGTCCGGGGTGGTAGGGAGGAAGTGCTTTACGATGGCAGCATAGCCCTTCGTCCCCGGCTCGACGACTTTCCTGGCGAGGACATCGGCGTCGATGAGGGGAATCGAGTAGGGAGGGTTGGAGAGGATGGAAGAAACGGTGGACTTGCCCGTTGCGATGGAGCCTGTTAGTCCGATAAAGAGCATCTTGCGGATATGCGGTTGGCCTCGTTTCGTTGTGTGTCTCGGGTTATCCCATTTATTTATTTTTCCGGGTAGGGTCTGTGGGAAATGGCATGTGGCGGTGTTCTCTCCAGCGTTCTGGTAATGTAATGGGTGGCTGAGACGGGGAAGAGATGAAGCTAATGATGGTGATGGTGGGGGTGGGCTGATGATGAGACCGACGTAGTTTGTGAGGTGAGGATGGTAGGATCAGGTACCGGGAGGCTTGAGGCTCGGTGAGGTTCGGTGCGGTGCGTGGGCCAATTGACGGGCTCAGCGTCTCTGCCAAGTGCACTTCAAGCGAGTGGTGTGAGTCGGGTGGTGTGTAAAGGGCCTCAGGCCAATTCGGTGTCTTGGATATGTTGCTTTCTCATTTCATGGATGGAACAAACCGAACCGACCGTCCCTCTCCGGTGTCAATCATTGATGCACCGTTGTGCGGACTATGTTCTCATCCTCTGGTGCGCCACAGAGTTTCGGGGGCCGCTACCGTCATCAACGAAGCCGTGCCAGTCATTAAGTGAGAGCCTGACAGCTGACGTGCTTATAGCGCTGTGTTCCGCTGGCGGCGAGTTATTTGCATATTTTGGGGATGGCATCAGGGCGATCTGTTGTTCCTTGTTCCTTGGTCAGAGGCGATAAATTTGTCGATAACGTGCTGAGAAAGGTGTGGGTGGGCGATGGCGCGTATTGAGATAATGGTCTTTGCTTTGGGTAAGCTTGGCGACGGATCTTTCTGCAGAGCCACACCACGGAAGGTGTCGAGGGCCGAAACTTGACAGTCACCATGGGTTCGATGTGGCATTGGACTTGCATTTTGTGGAGTTGTACTTTTCCCTCGTGCTTCTTTCGGCGGGATGCAGGATGATAATAACGGGAGAAACGTGGCCCCTGCAGAGCAGCTCTACGACGAAGAATCAATTTTTTGTTGTTGCTCACGGATATAACCAAGACAGATTGTGAAGTTCTTATGAACTCATGGAGTGATGGGGCGGGGGCTGTTTGGCGGTGGTACCCTTACTTGAGGGGCCGCCTTTTGTTTGATGAACAGACGGATGGTTCCCGGCACATATCAGCATTGCTCAGATCCGGTCTCAGCTTTTCTTTCGCAAAGGCTGGAGTTCTCGCTGGGAGCGGATAATCGGAACGTCTGGCACGCTGGGCTTGGTTTAGCCAAGGCCACTACCATCATGCTCCGGGCCCCTCGCATCACCATAACCGCTCGTTGTTATGAACTTGTGAAGGTTGTGTATACTTGGCGCCGGCCATGACGGCCATCTCGCTCAGTTGGTGTCGATGGCCAAGAGATGTCGCAGCGCAGCACCAAGAGCTTTGTCTTCCGCTCCGCTGGAGGGATCATGGATGGATGGATGAATGAACGGATTGGATAGCAGGTGGCTCCACGGCGTTGTCATCGCCGCTGTCGTCGTCAGGTCGTTGCAGCCACTTGATGACCCTGGAGGCGCTACTTACTAGTGCGGATACCTGAGCTTCGGAAGGCAAAGGTTGCTTGGGGCGTTCCAGCCTCTTTCTCCACATGCTCATGTCCTCATGTCAGCGCAACACAGATTTGTGTACTCTGTAAACCCCGTTGACACCGTGGACGTCGGGCTTCCCCCCCCCC
>LFIW01001994.1:0-28013 GCA_001625285.1 Colletotrichum incanum
AACTTAACGATATTACTATTAAGAACTACTACCCCTTACCTTTAATCTTAGAACTTTAAGATTAACTTTACGACGTAAAATGGTTTACGGCCCTAGATCTTAAAGGTACCTACAACCTAATCAGGATAAAAGAAGGCAAAGAATAAAAAACTGCTTTCTACACTAAAAAAGGTAACTTTAAGTACCTCGTTATGCCTTTTAGACTTACTAACGCCCCTATAACCTTTTAGACTATAATTAACTACGTACTACGAGAATTCTTAGATATATTCGTCGTTATTTACCTAGACAATATTCTAATCTACTCTCGTAACCTTAAAGAACATAAGAAGCACGTTTACTAAGTACTCTAGAAGCTATAAGAAGCTAAGCTCTTAGTAGAACCTAAGAAAAGTATATTCTATAGTTAACGAGTCGACTTCTTAGGATTTACTATTACGCCTAGTAAAATCAGGATAGAAAATAGGAAAATCGCGGCAGTAAAGGACTGGCCCTAACCCTAAAACGTTAAAGATATTTAATTATTCCTTAGATTTATTAACTTCTATTAACGATTCCTTAAAGGATATTCCGGTAAAATTAACCCCCTTATTAAGCTTACATAAAAAGATACCCCTTTTAAATAGACTAGCGAATAAGAAGAAGCCTTTAAGGACATTAAGCAATAAGTCCTCTTAGAACCAGTTTTAGTTATTCTAGACCTAAGGAAACCCTGTAAATTAAAGACTAACGCTTTAGACTACGCTATCGGTAGACAACTTAGATAACGCGACGAAGAAGGAAAACTATACCCTTATATATTCTTTTTATAAAAACTTAGCGGACCTATACTTAATTATTAGATCTATAACAAAGAACTTATAGCAATTATTAAAGTATTTAAAGAATAGAAACCTTAACTATCCGGTACTAAGCACGAAGTTAAGGTTTACACAGATTATAAGAACCTAGCCTATTTCACTATATTAAAAGTCCTAAATAAAAGACAGATCTAATAGTCTAAATTCCTCTCTAAATTTAACTTCTAAATTATCTATGTTAAAGGAACAGAGAATAACAGAGCTAATGCCTTAAGCCAAAGACCGGACCACAAGGTCCCGGTACCAGAAGAAACACTTATTATCTTAAAGCAAGATAACTAAGGTGACCTTATACTAGCATAGAAACTCTTAATAATTAGCAGACGCGTTAATACCAGCTCGACTAGCAGAATGACACCTAAATAAATCAGAGAAATTCACGGTGTTAGAGCATATAGACACTAAGGTATAACAAAAACCTTTAAGCAAATTAGATAATATTACGATTAGAAGGTTACATAACAAGAAGTAGCTTTAGCAATTAAGGATTACAAAATGTGTAAGAAAAGTAAAAACAGTCTGTATAAGCTATACAGACAATTATAACCACTACTAGTACCACCAGAAGCCTAGCACTTAATCTCTTTAGACTTTATCGTTAAACTCCCTAAGTCAAAAGAACCACTTATAAAAACCTACTATAACAGCATATTAGTTATCGTTAACCGACTTACAAAATACGTATACTTTATCCTGTACTTAGAGTTAAGCACGGCAGAAGACCTAGCGTACACGTTTTTAAAATACATCGTTAGTAACCACGGATTACCTAAAGAAATCGTGTCTAATAGAGACAAACTGTTTACATCTAAGTTTTAGAAATCCCTAATTTCGTAACTAGGAGCTAATCACAAGCTATCGACCGCTTTTTACCTATAAACCGACGGACAAACCAAACGAATTAACTAGATACTTAAATAGTATCTATGATACTATATTAACTACGACTAAGACAATTAGGTACCACTACTACTAATAGCCTAATTCGCCTACAACAGTGCTATTAAAAAAAGCACACTAAACTCCCTATTCTACCTGAATTACGGATTTAAGCCTACGGTATATAGAGAACCTTAATAAGGACCATAAGTACTAAAGGCTGTAGCAGACTATAACAAATTACAAGAAATCTAAGAAAATATCGCTAAAGACCTTAAATTTATTAGAGCATAAATAAAGAAATACGCTAATACATTAAGGGTTAAGGGACTAACCTTTAAAGAGGGAGATAGCGTGTATCTTTTATAACGTAATATTAAAACGAAACGACTAAGTAACAAATTAGACTATAAAAAACTTAGACCTTTTAAAATTATTTAGAAAATCTTAGACGTTAACTTTAAACTTAACTTACTAGACATAATAAAAATCTACCTAGTCTTTTATATCGCTCTGCTTAAACCAGCAC
Organism: Colletotrichum incanum; assembly: GCA_001625285.1. Lineage (NCBI taxonomy): Eukaryota > Fungi > Ascomycota > Sordariomycetes > Glomerellales > Glomerellaceae > Colletotrichum > Colletotrichum incanum. The sequence continues at coordinate 2,269 of LFIW01001994.1, forward strand.
CGTAAGGATTAAACACTAACAACTGCATTATTATAGAACCAAACGAACCAGAGTACAAAGTCGAACGAATTATTAATAAGCGAGAAGAAAACAGAGAAACATAGTTATTACGACCTAATAAGCATAACATAACCAGGGTCGCCCCACGGGCGCCTAGCGGTTACAAGACAAGGTTATATACGGGATAGCACGGGAACACGTTAATACCCCTCTTGGAACGAAAGAACTAAGGAAGGTTACGTAAAGATAAAAAGGACCGACAACGGATAAGCGGTCCATAACCCAGGACCGACACGCCAAGGATCGGTCCCCGTCAAGGACCGACTCCAGGAGATCGGTCCTAACAAGGCAACAATAGGATATAAGGACATTCGTTCCAACTAGACTAGATACCTTCCATAGCTCTTCAGCAATTAACTTCGTGATTTACTCTACCATAAGTAACTCTTAGATTATCCTTCTGTTATAAAGCTATACAAGCTACTTACGCCTACTAAGTATACGACTAATCACCGTATGCCTAACAGACCAATAAGATTACTAACAAAGCCAATAAGACCTAGTTACTGTTATTTAAGTATCGACCTCAGCTACCTATTAGCAGAAAACACCACTATCAGATATCTAACCGTAACACTATACTCTAACCCCTCTAGGATTACTCCTAACATTACCACAACCTTAGGTTTCTAGGACACTAAACAACCTAATAGAAGTAACTTTGTAGTTAACCTTAATAAAGGATTAAATCGCCCGCTATTAAAACAGCTCCCTAACGCCTATTAACAATACTATTAACCAGATTCTTAAAGGAGCGTTAGGAGTTATACATCAGTATACCTTAAAAGAGGCTAAGAATAAGACCCTTTAGGAGGAGAATAACACACTTAGCTAACGTTAGAGAGCTAAAAAAACACGTCTCTAGCAAGGAGGAAGTCTTATTATAGCTAATACAGAGGATATATAGTCACAGAGGGACGTAACAGCACAGATTTATAAGGAAACGCGTCGGAGTAGTGGTCGTAAGCTAAGGTTAGGTTCAGGTTAACGACGATATAGTATCTACAGGAACACTAGACACAATACGCGAACGTGTTAGTTTAATGTATAACAATCTAAGGACGAGGATTCTAAGTAGGTTTAACTGTTTTAGTGTTGTGAGCGTTAGTAACAGCTTGATTTTATGGTGTAGACGCGGTTGGGTGGCCTACTCGCTTAGCTGGCCCACTCGCTTATGATTCACGTTACTCACTCACTTACTAAGTTTATTACACCCTAGCTAAGCCATAAAGGGCTCTAACGTCTATGTATCTTACATGCTTCCCTTGTTAAGGTTTTACCCTAGTCTTAAAATAAGCCCCGTATATAAAATCCACTTCCGTCTGCGTTATCTTTAATTACGCCTTCTGATAATTGTAATTTCTCGTGAGGTTAGTAGCAGGCCATCTTAGAGCACTTCCTCTAAGTGTTTAGGTCCCTATCTTCGGCAGCTAAAGTAAGCCCTACTGTCGGTGGCACGAGGGTGCGTATAGGGTTAGTCAGTAGTTAGTGTTAGTAATGTGATATTATGCTGTTCCTGTCCTATGTTTGGTTAACCTGTATGTCGAGTCGTCCTGTTGCTATAGCAAACTTCACTGTTTTTCTTACGATATCTATGTATAGCGACCAGTCGTTAGGGTCGGATACGGCCTTTCCGCCTAAGTAAAATAACAGGTTACCTTTATGCGTATTAGTCCGTTAGATTATCGGTACGCGTTATGCTGTCTATTAGGTGTATCAGAAGAGAAAATGCTTAACCGTCTCTGTTACTTGTCCGTATGTATATTGATCCGAGGCGGCCGCCCCGATCTGGTGCAGGTACCAGTTAAGTCTTACTATACCCGTCCGTAGTTAGGCCAGTATGCTGGCCTGCTTCTATGAAAATAAATCGTACAGCTGCCGTGTGTGTTTTCCTGGTAGAGCCGAGTCAACTCTCTTTGAGAACTTTCTGACCCACTCTAGTATTCCGGGGTTTGTCTCCTGTACCCTCTGTATTATGTTCCTAAGCGTGGTCAAGAAAGCCCTGGCTGGCTTCCTCCTAGGTGTTTTCCCTTGTTAGGTACTCTCCTTTACCGCCACCTTGGCCTCCTTAATAAGCTTTAACTCCACCCTAGCCGGAAGCCAGAAGAGTGAAACTCTGTTGCCTCTGTTTTTAAGAACACTAATAGCTTTATAGATATAACGGATCTCCTACTGACCTGACTGCTGTTAAGGTCTGCTTATTACTAGAACGGCGGCCTTGCTGCTAGTAAACAAGTATATAATAAGGTGACGGAGCCTCTCTAAGAGGGACTCTAACGCTGTTACTATCGCCTGTAGCTCTGCCGTGAACGGGTTCTGCTCCGTCCTGAGACCGACTGTGCATAACTCCGTTGTCGTAAAGCCGCCTCCCGTGTGTGACCTAGGGAGATACAATGCTCTCCTAAAGCCCACGACTCTATTTCTTACTAAACTAGCTGTTGCGACCTTTGCAGCCTAACCTATCTTAGTCGCTACGCTTGCCTTATCTCTATCGTCTTTAACCACTGTCTACACTCGGTTTTCCTATAGTAACAGTAAAAACGTATTAATAGTCTCTAGTCTGTCTAAGGGTAAGTCACAATAGGCCGTAGCTATCTTCTAGAAAGGCGAGATGTGCCTCTTAAAGGTATTAACTCTAATATGTTACAGCGGATAATTATTTAGTAATATCCGGAGACGCACCTAGAACTTAATCGCTTTCCTTTTAAATCGTTCTTAGGCTAACTGTATGCTTACTTCTGCTTTAGTAACCGCTGTAGCCACCGAGTTAAAGGTTCCTATAACTGCTTAAGCCTTAATCCTTTGCACCCTGTTAATGACCTTTATCTGGGCTGCGTTACATGTGTGTTTCTAGACAGTTGATACGTAGTCTATCGTGGGTGCTACCGCCGCCACGAAGAGTTGTCTTGCTGTTAACGGTGACAGGCCCTTAAGTCGCCTGAGCTTTAGTACGGCTTTAAGGCCACTTAACGCTGCTTCTGCCACGTGTTGCTTAAAGCAGAGCTTGGTGTCTATAATTACGCCTAAAATCTTTACCTGGTCTTTAGGCCGGACGATGTCCCCTTTGACACTGAAAGAGGACCAGTCCTCCGGCTGACGCTAGTTCCGTGTAAAGTGTATAATGGCTGTCTTGTCTGTCTCGAGGGTCGCTCCGCTTTGTTGCTCCCAGTTAAGGGCTTAGTTAATGATGGCCTGGACCCCCTGTCGGTTCGCCTCTCGTGATGGTCCGGTAACCTATGCCGTGTAGTCGTCTACGAATGCTAGTGTACCTTTATTTTTGTTAATTTAGTGCTAGACTAAGTCGGCGTTAAAGAACAGAAACAGAACAGGGGACAGCGGCGAACCCTAAGGTAAGCCTGCTTAGGGCAGAGAGCGAACCTTAGAGTCCTGGCCGTTAACCTGAATGCTTATAGTCCGTTGCGAACAGAACGTATCCACCCACGCCACTAGCTTTTCCGGGATTCCCCTCGCCCTAAGTCTCTAAAGTAGTCTTTCTTTATACACTCCGTTATACGCGCCTTTAACGTTAAAACTGACCAGACTAAGGATTTTCCTCCTCCTCTATGCTCTGTAGATGTAGTCCTAAAGCAGGACCAGCGCCTGCTCTGCCGATCGCTGCTTCTAAGCCCCGAAGTGACTTATAGGCAGGAGCCCGTATGTTTTAACAGCGTGCGATATTGTCTCGGCTATTACTGATTCCAGCACTTTCCCTAGCGTTAACAACAGTAAGATCGGTCGCCAGGCCTTTGCAATAGTGTAGTCGTTCTTGTTCGGTTTCTTTAGCGGCATGATCTTCGCATGTCTCTATTACCTAGGCAGTTCTCCCTCGTTTATTAAGGCTTGGAACAAAGGGAGAACCCGATACTTTACTGCGGGCCACGTCTGCTTCCACACGGCTACTGGCAACCCGTCCTCTCCGGGCGCCTTCCACGATTTCGCTGCAAACAGCTGTCTCTCCACCTCTTCCAACGTGATATCGGGGAAGGGTACGGGCGGCCGCTGTAGACGCTGCCCCTCGTCTTTGATGTTGTTTGGGAGCAGAGGGAAGAAGGTAGATAGTAGTTCCTCCGCCTGTTCCCGGGTCTCTTCTGTCTTTGAGCCGTCCGCCCTAGTAAGCTGGGGAATCTTATCGAACGAAGCGCCTTTGTTAGCGCCTAGATACTTGGCTGCCTTCTAGATGTTCGTATCGTCGGCCAGAAACTCGTGCCAGTAGTTCTTCTTTTGTTATCGGATTACGTCGTGATACTGCTTTGCTGCTGCTTGTGCTCGCTCTTCTAGATCCGGCGGGCAGTGGCCGGCCTGTCTCTCCGCCCTCGCTCGGTTCCTCCAGAATGTGTGGATCCGGCGCAGCTGAGTGAGGTCCTCCGTCCACCACCTCTTTACATACCTAGACGGTTTAGCTATAGGCGTTAACGCCTCTACCGCTTCTACTACTGCCGACATGAGCCTGTCCGTCTGCTGCTGCACGGTACCTCCTGAAGGAACACGTTGTAGTGTGGTTTTAATCCTGGCATTGATCGCCTTCTATAGAGCGTTCTTAAACAGAAGTCTGGCCTTGCTGTTAGTGTTCGGCGTCACAATTTTAAACGCTGTCTTAATCGCTTGATGGTCTGAGCTATGGTCTGTCTCGTGCGCCGTGTATCGTATTATAATCCGCGCTAAGTCCTCTGACGCGATAGACAGATTAATCGTCGTTACTACGTCGTTCTTCTGCCACGTCTTTATCCCTCTTGGCAGAAGGCTACTAAGGGAGAAGTTACTTATTAGGTTGATGATCGGGTCTGCCTCTCCCTGCCTGCTTGCTGAGACATCGTCCCCTCCCTATAGTTAGTCGTGTCGGTTGAAGTCTCTGACGAAGACTATATCTACTACCTCGCCCGTGCCACTCCTAACGCCCGTAATTACTTGCCGTAACATGGAATATGTGCGACAAAGCATCTCGGGCTCCTGTACCGGAACGTATACCGATATAACTAGCACTTAGCGACCTAAGAGTTAAAGAATGGCTCTAGTTATGTTAGGTAACGGTATTAGCACCTGCTCTGCTTTAATCTCCTTGTTAACCTATAACATACTCTTAATCCCCTATCATCCTTCTTCCCTCTACGCCGTTAGAACCATCCTGGTCTACCTACTGTGCTGTATCAGTACCGTTAAGATCTTGCCCTCTCTCTTTTACACCTATGGTTCCTGTACTGCTATAACCGTAAAGTCTTATAGTTGCTTATTGTTTATTAGGCTTTTGTGTACTGTATCCTGTTTCCTTATATTTAGTTAAAGGATCTAAAGGTTTTTACTTATAGAGAGATAGGTAGAGCTTTAGACACTTCTTACTAAAGGATTCGTGCGGACCACCGTAGGGAACATACTTTAGTACTGTTTCGCGGCACTCCTTATAGTAATAGCCCTCCTGGGCGTACCGCCTACATACTAGGCTGTTCTTGTATTTCTCTGCCTTATGCCGGACGATCTACTGGTATTTAAAGTACTAATGTGTCTAAGACTGGGGTTTAAACACTCCCGTATTTCTAGACTCTCTACCGGCGTAGAAATAGCCCTTTAAGATAAGCCTTTTGGCGTTACTAGCCTTAGTTAAGTAGACCGCTATTAATCCGTACTGTTTTAGGGTTTCTTAATTGCTTAGCTATACGATTTTAGTGACGGTGGTGTTATTTTCCTTACTGAACTCCTCTACTACTTTACTTCTATACTTTTCTTTCTCCTCTTATACTACCGACTATTATATAAAGTCTACCTTAATTAGATATAGATCGTTGTTTTAGACGCGTATACCTAGGGCAATCTTTATCTACGCGATTTACTTAACTATTTAGTACTCTACGTCGTCTTAGCAGACGATTCTAATAAGATTCTTGTTTCTTAGGTTTATAGTAACGGCCTGGTATTACTATCCTGTATGCCCGTCTGCACGTATTTCTTTTTCTACTGCCGCTTTAATTATGCCCGCGTTAGGCTTATTACCGTCTTTTATTTTAACTTTAGAGGTGTTAATCGTGTAGTATAGAGTGTTAGTCACGTTAGGTAGTGTTACGCCGGACGTATAGGTCTGTGTATTACTGGTTTAGTTAGTTAAGGGGATTTAGGCGACGGCGGCGTAGGACGGACTAGGGCCGCTTTACGCTAAAGCCTAAGTCGCAAAAGCCTTAATCTTTTCGCGTGTCTTTATGTTATTGTCTTCTACTTACTGCTTTAACGCTTACAGGTCGTTACAGACCGTCTGTAACTTGTCCTTAATAGACCTAAGTTCCTTGTTTGCCGTCCGAAGTTCGTCTATGACTTATTAAAGCTCGGCCTGGATGTCCTTGTTGCGTAGTTCTGATTTCTTCTATGCATTAAAAACCACCTGGAGGGATGCGTGAAGCTCCCTTATCTGCTTTCCTATGTCTAGCAGCAGGGTTCTGTCGTCGTCCTCGGTTGCCTTGGTCCTTCCTTTGATGGCTGACGCGACCCTGGCGGTAGCCCTCCGCACCCCATTTCCTCCCGGATAGCTCGGTTCTGCGCTTCCATCGTCGGCAATCTCTCAGTTCCCTTCGTTCAGTCAGACTTTTGTCGTCGGTTTGCGTGTCCGTCGCAGTGGCCGTTCCGTTCCGCTGGCCTCCCCCGAGTCGGACGCGACGTTGATGGTGTCCGACTCCGCCTGCATGTTTCACGACGGGACGCGCCGAAAGTGGGTCCACTAGTGCCGCGCCACGCGTCTCGATACCACCCCTTTCGCAAAACACCCAACTGACACTCAACAGCAACAACAAAAGATGATCTAAAATAATTACAGTAGTCCGCGAAAAGGCCTTCATCCCGTTTACAACACTCTTCTCTCTTTCCGCACGGACGTCTGCCTTCTTGGCACCAACACAGTACGATCTAACACTGCTGTACCGACCCACCGAGGAGGCCCTGCTGACAGGGTTTGCCCCACCTCACATAAGTGTCTGGAAAATGGATTATGCACAGCATTATTCGCTCTTAAGCTCTGGTTCTAATTGTTTGGTTGCTTACAGCCTGCTCATTTTACGTGATGCTTTCCGTCTTTTCTCTAGTGCGGGTTTACACACAGCACTACAATCATCTCTCACCAGGAAGTGTGTCTACTCTGGTTCTGCTTAATTAGCCTGCAAGGATTTGCAGATCCGAAAACTAGGATACGAATTTACAATGACCAGTTATCGGTTAGCTTCCAGAACAAAGCTGGTAGCCAGATGGAAAACCTCAGATGATTGATTCAATCCGCAAAGTGGCCAATTGCCTGTGTCATGTGACTCAGCAGACGGCTCACCTAACTTCCACCTGACTTGACCACAATAAAAAAGCTGACGCCAGTTGTAACTCTCTGGATGACTGGAACCAGCAATATCCATTTCTTCCGACAGGTGCGCCAGGTGGATCGCTTGCCGATCGGGTGCGTGCATGACGAGGAGCCAAGGTTGGCTCCTGTGTCATCCACGCTGGGATCTGATTTTGCAGAACAGCCCCTTTTGGATTACCTGGTCCTTGCCAAGATTATCAAAGTGGGGAACGGCGCTCTAAATCGCTTGCCGACTTGGTTCGGGCATAGTGAGGAGCTAACATTGGCTCCTGCGTCATCCACGCTGGGGTCCAATTGTGCAGAACAGCCCGTTTTGGATTATCTGGTCGCGGATGTCAAAGTGGAGTACGGCTTTTGTGTTATGGGTCGTCCCAAAGCTGACCGCCTTCATCCGATTTGGATGTCTTGTGGGGTGGAAACATTTCCGCCAAAATCAGCTGTCTACCTACATAGATCTTGTGTGTAGCAGTCAGGAGAATTGTGGACGGCAGATCCGTAGTTCGGGCATTTATCCAAGCTTAGCTTCTAGAAGATTCGATGTAAATGCAACGCCCCCGTTATAGGATTCCGTTGCTTTAGGTTCGTATGATCTAAGGCCAAAATAGAGTAGCGCGCTTTATCAACGGATAAATGTTTTTACGGATAGGGGTACTCGCGCGCCGTCTATCCCTTTGTTTCGCTTAGCCATATAACATCACCAGTGCTTTGGCCTCCACAACCGCAGACCTTCCTATACCAGGAGGACTATTACCGATTTAATCTAATAATACTTAATGTAAGCTGAGCTGCCGCTTTCTAAGTATTGTTGTTATTTAAGCTCATTACACGCGATAAAGTCTTCTGCACACTTAGCAGTCACAAGTCATGGGGTTGATTTGTCAGCGACACGCCGTGGTGCTACGCCGCACAAGGCTGTCGATTAGGATGCCAACCCCTCTCCGTCAGCAAGGAGAACGACGATCTCCGGCCTCATAACTCCTAGCTCTCGACAGCAGAGCATAAACACGTTATCACAACACGAAACAAGTTTTAACGACGACATAATATAATACACCCCGACCCCGACGAGGCGCGACATTCACTTACATTCGACAACTTGCGATAACCAGCTACCCTCAACCACGCCGTTTCAAGGACTTCCGTATCGCCGTAATATACGCACTAGCCCACGAATACGATACCGTTATCCTAGCTTTTAATAAGATATAGAACGATAATAGAGATAGGCGCGGGCCCGCGCCCATACAACATAACAATTACACGCTAGGGCGGATTAGAGTTTATAATGTTGTTTTAGTCCTTCTCCCTAACATGGGAAAGGTCAGCGCAGCCAACAAGGTAGTCCGACTCCGGTCTATCTATAGTAGGCTAGAGATAGCCTTCTTAACTAGGATCTATAGGGGAGTGCCTAGCCCGGGGACCGATCATAAGGTGCTGCTTAGGGATATAGTGATCGGCAAAAGCATTATGCAGTATAACCTAGGCCGACAATACCCTGGCAAGTTTCGCAGGAAAGACGGTGTTAAAGACAACCTAAGCCGACTTAACAAAGACGTCCGTTCTTTTCTAGCTACCTACGAGACGCAACATAGCCGGAACGACTTATAACGCCAGATCACTAAGGTCCTCAAGCAAGTCTAACAGATAGCTATCGATACACATAACTAAAGCTACTACGATCGTCCTGCAGTTAAAGAGGACTCGCTTGTTAAGCCGACCTATCTTTACAGACACCGAGATCAGCCAGGCTGTAGCTGTAGTAAATCCACTGCGTGTAACAGAGCGATTAAAGCGTCGTGCTAAGAGCTTAGATATGACGTCGCACATTAAGTGGTAAGAAGACGACTGGAGTCTAAGAGGTTTAAGTCACAAATACATGTTAGGTGCATCGGGTCGGGTGATACAGTAATAAAATCAGGCGAACACTGCAACAGGGTTACTTAAGAACATAACATTATTACTTTTAAGATAGAGGGGGCGGGCGTTTGGGAAGAGATCCCGTGCACTATTGTTAAAGGGGTATGTGACTACGCCGACAGTCACAAAAACAAGTTGTGGCAGGACTTCGCCGCTGCAATAGCGGCCTTAGCGACAAAGGCGCTTATAGAGCGCTACGTTTACAGGACTCCCAGGACAAACTGTACGTAACCAAATCCTAAGCCCTTAACTGCTGCTAACGAACGATAGCCGATACTAATTCAGCCGACCCCACTCCTACCATGTTTATGTTTACCCCTGTTCTGTCAGGCGTTATAGGGGCGAGTCGCTTCGTTAGTAGAGGCAACGAACTCGGACGTCTGTATGAGGCGCTGAAATAGACGGGCGAGCGCCGTACCGCCGTGCTGCAGGGTCTAGGTGGCATAGGAAAGACTCAGTTATCGATAGAGTACATAAAGCGGCATCGCGGCGACTACTCGGCCATGCTTTAGCTTAACGCAAGAGACAAGACATCACTCAGGCAAAGCTTCCAACTAGCGGCCCGGCGAATCTTACGGGAGCACCCGACTGTGACGTATGTACAGAACGCCATGGTCAATCAGGACCTCGACGAGACGACAGAAGCCGTAAAGCGGTGGCTAGATAAAGCGACAAACGACCGCTAGCTTATTGTCTACGATAACTACGATGATGTTAGATTCGATGGCCGCGGTGGTGCGGATCAAAGTGCCCTACGTATTGCGGAGGAGAGTGGGGCTGTCTTTAGCAAGACAAGTCAAACTGAGGCAGCAGATTTAAAGGCGTACGACATCCGTCGATACTTCCCCGAAACCGACCACGGCGCCATCGTCATCACAACTCGATCCTCAACCGTGAAACTAGGGCAGTTGATCCGAATGAGTTCGTCGTTCTCTGCTTGCCGAGAGCAATGGCTAATGTTGTTGAGCGCAGCGTTTCGTCGTGATTGTCCGAGCTGCTTTAGGATGTCGCAATACAACTCCAGAGTCAGCTGTTATTTGGCCGTCTTGACTGCGACCGGCGTGAGCTGCCAGGTTGAGAAGCGACCGAAGCTCATCGAAGCGCACCGCGCGGGTAATTGGACCTACAGTTAGAATAAGGTCTTATTGTGCCGACTTGACGTAACTACCTAGTCTTGTCCTAAGATGGAGAATGGAGAGATCTGTCCACTACGTGTCTTCGACGAAGTAGAGAAAGTTAATGAGGATAGCACAAGCAGCTTTAGTGATGATGGCGATATGTGGAAGGCGCTAAGCAGTTGAATTAGGAAGAGGTCCTTATCGCCGATCTAACTGGGTAGTTGATTGGATCAAAGGAACGAAAGGGCGTTCGTCAGAATTGAAAGAGCCACCTCTATCACCTGACTTCTAGAGTTTTAGCTTATCTAACTATACAGTAGAGCTGAGAGGAGGTATAAGGAAACATGAACGAGTTTACTGTACCAAATTGGATCGGTTAGCATGGGAGCAGTTGACGCAACGGGAGATTATCCACAGGCCAGCACCAGCCACGCTAGACGAAGTCGGGTCGCCCGCTCAGCCACATCGAGGCGCATAACCCACTTCACTTTGCGGCTGGGTATCTAGATAAATCGACCATACTGTACAGAGGACCGGTTCAAAAGTTCTGGCCAGGGCGAAGTACAGAATCACCTCGCCAACACTATCAGTACCTAGAGTACAAGAGATTCGGAATAATTCGCTGTGGTAGTTGCAATTTAGAGACTGCATGTCCCTGGAAAACAAATAAATAGGGACTAACCCATGTATTTTCTGATAAGACTATGTACTTACTGGTATAGTAGTTATTCCGGGCCCACAGCTACCTGGGAGCCTGGTCAGAACTTTTGAACCGGTCCTCTGTACTCAAACCAAAATAGTCACCCAACAACAGCAATATCACCCACTTTGACGTGATCGTTGCTACTAATCGTACGAGTATCACCACCTGTAAGACCAAAGACATTAGTCTTTTGGTACCTTTGAGATCATTAATTCTCTGCTTCTAAAGAAAACCTGAAATTGACACCATCTAATATCTTTTTTTTATAGACTGTTCTGCGATACATGGTCCTTTATGTTCCTAAAACGAAAGTTCCGTAGGTCATAATTTCTAAAACTTTTATCTCTATGTGTACCTGTTTGTTGAACCATCGATGCGTGTTGTGTCGTCCACTAAGTGCAGTGGAACAGAAAATGCAGGATCATCTATGCTCTATGCCCGCGCAACATGGTGAGATTTTCGGACAAAGAGATGATATTATTTAATGAAATTGAGGTTCTCTGACGCACTTTCTCCGAAAGCCCCTTGTTCCCTAACGTTTCCCTGTGTAGGGGTTGGGGAACAATGAATCTGACTGGCTTATTGAATAAATGTGTGAATTGGCCCCCTCGCTAGATGTACTACATAATTAGGGCATAAACTTGACATAGAGTCAAACTGTTGGCTTAGAAACGCAGCAACCGCGACAGAGACTAAGCCCAGGAGTGTTTGGTGGTAGAACAGCTGCAAAATGATTATCTAAATCGTCTGCTGAGTATTTCCTATGTACTCGCAAGTCGGGGAATTTTGACAAAGTGCTTGCTAAAGTGAGATATATTGTAGCTAACGCTAATCTGTAAACTCTGTAAGCTATTTGCGGAACTGAATGTGCCGTCTGGATAACTACTCCTTTCTAATGTATTGGCGGCTGTCTTTTCCGAAAGTAAGGAGATGTTTGTCAAGGAATTTCGTGCGTTCGGGATTTAGCTACCTCTCCGGACTGAAATTTTCGTGATCTTTGCCCTAGATGTCCGGGTTATGATGCTGGACGTAATAAGAAACGCTAACAACAGTCTTTGAGTTAAGTCAGTAACAACAAAATGCTAGTTGGAGTAATATATTTACTCCAGATGGGATTTTGAAGCCCTGAAAAATAGCCCCTTCTTTTGGTATAACCCTTGGGAGCCGCCCGATTGGCCTATATCCCAGTCTTAAGCCCTCTTTTACACACGCCGACGTGAGGCAGGTTAGTAAGGAAGATTGAATTGTCGTGTCGCTATGCTTACGAAATAAGGTAGCTTCTGCAGCGCAGGATATTGAGTCAAACTGTGAAGTATTGCCCGCAGCTTGTTAACCACACGACTACGAACTCTTTTGTTGGACAGGATGTGAAACATAGTAATAGAACTGATGGTTCTAGTGTTAAAAGCGCCTGCTACGTTGAAACTTTGTATCTCGTCTATGATTGATTCTCGGGTGAGAATAGTTGAACGCTTGGCTTTGTCCCAGAGGTAACGGTTAACTATGGCTTTACCTATAGACGTTTGAACTTCTGCCTTTTGAGGTGAATGTCTTTGAATACAGCTATCTATGGCCTTGGTACTAATCTGTTGAGTAATATTAATTCTTTAATTTATGGAGTCACCTTTTATGGGTTTAATTACTTGGAAAAGTCGAGCGAACTTGTGTATTGGTCTAAATCGTGAAAATGCAGTGGATATGCAGCGGAACCCGTGGTAGAAAACCGGACTTGCCGCAAGAATCTATATTATGCTAGCTTGAGCGAACAAACGTGGTATGTTAGTTACGGGATGAGCTCTGTTCTTCTTAGTTGTGGAACGATTAGGCAGAGTGTATTTGGAGACGATATCTGCTGATAAAGAGTGAAGCAGCTCTTGAATAGGCACCGTCTGGGTCGCTTTGAGATGCTTTTCTACTATGAGGCAGAGAGTTTTAACTTTCGATTGAATTATATTATTTAGCCTAGTAATGGAAGGTTTGGAGAAGAAGCCTTGCCACGGTGCCTGAAGTTTCTGGTGACGTTTTGTGTCCTCTGCTCCAAACATGCCGTGCTTGATTCCTATTGTTCGATAGAAAACTGGATCTTTTCCGTATTCGGATTGAGTGGCGTATATCCTGTTACAATCATTTGGGTCCTGCAAAGAGATCTCGTTTGGCGAAATTCTTACGATAGGACTAAACCGCGTATGTATTTTGCTGACTTTTCGATAGTAGATGCTGCGCCCGTTGTAATAGCACCAGAAAGTCTCATAAAAGCGTGTTATTCCTGCTATTTTATATCCCGGGATATTCGTAAGTGGATGCCAGGTAATGTTGTAAATCGCAAGAAGAGTATAACAAAAAGTAAATAAGACGATGTATCTTAGAAATGGCGATTTATAAACGGTTAAAGCGGTTATTGACGATTGCGAAGCCGATGATAATATCTTGACTAATCGTGATGGAACTAGCTTAAAGGCGTGATTTAGTAGGTAGATTTGCTTAGATTTTGCTGCTGATTAGAGATTGAAACCTGTCCTCGATTTTCTTTAAGGAGAAGCATCCCGTATAGTTCTCTTATGTACGTCTATAAAGCACTGCTTGCAACAGGACCTAATACAGTACGAAGCTGTTACTGTTGTGTACAGTAACACAGATGTCATACAGCTGATTTCCTATATTGCTGAGTAAATCTACTGTAGCTTCCTCTTTTGCGCAGATTTCTAATGCTTAGGAAGCCAGAAGCTGCTAGGATGTCCGCTCCAAACGTTCATGAGTAGCTGTGGTTACATGCTTGTAAGCAAAATGTGGAGTCATGGCAGCTTACGACAGTGCGAACAGAAGCACATCCTTGAGGATATACTTGCTTATATCCACATTCGGCCCTAAATAGTAGCTAACCTTGTCTTGAGATGCACTACAGGATAGTATACCGTGGTCAGCTTTTGATCCATGACACTGTGTGGGGATATTGACAAAATTGAAGCTTGTTTCTAAGAGAAAGGGATTTATGCTTAAAACTGTACTGTAAAACTTATGATCTTATTTACTAATTTCGATTACCTCCTGTTCTTATCCTTATCCTAAGGCAAGGTCTCATGGTGAAGTGCGACGTTGGTGTCTAGGATGATATTTGGAAGACATTAGCGATCGGATTAAATTATGTGGCATAGAAATAAGCGACACTTGGCTAAACTGAATTAAGCTTAATGGCTAAGTACAATCCGATCTAGTACTGCGGTACCGACCCGCTAGAGCGTCACAATGACAGGGGTGCTTAAAGCATGGTTTGGAGCAAACATTGGGTTTTGTCTCATTAACGCTAGGGGCCTTGAGTGGGTCGAGGGACCCGTTTTGGATTATCCAACCTCTGTTATTGTATCTGAGAACATCCTAAAGGGTTGTGAGTCCATTCCAAGCTGACATCCACAGCGAATGCGAAGTATCTGTTCAGATCAAGCAAACAATGTACGCTGTGTAAGCACCAAGAGGCTTACATGTCCGTGTGGAAAGAGACCAGAGAGTTGTTAATGGAATGAAGCCCTATCCGATGAACCCTGCACAATTATTACATACAGCGCCATAACTAATCGTATCTTCAGTAGTACACACACACACACACACACACATACAATTTATTACGCCCGGCGGCAAAGCCGAAAGGGTATCTAATACATTGTATAGTGGAAAAGCTAATGCGAAGGCGGGGAGCGTAAGTGGGCGTAGGGCAGCTTGTGAACGAGGTGGAAGATCCTTAACTCAGCCCAGTTGGTCAGCGACCATTTCTGGCTCCGTTAGGGATTAAACCTTAAGAACTTCGTTATTACAGGTGTAATCTGCCATGCCGCATAAGCCATAACCCACCCCACCTCTATTACAGATGACAACAAAAATTCAGTAACGCTTAATTCGCCTTCTACTGTGAAAGATGGACGGTACATCGGGCAGAGACACTCTAATGCACAGAAGTACAGAGAAGCAACCTATCCTTCTACCTGGAAGGTAAGAGCCGATCGGATGACGAGAAATGAACGCTAAACATGCGAGCGGTTAGAGCGACGATACGATTTCCGCTGGCAACAGGCTGGCTGGACGCATGGTGATGAAAGACGGAAATAATAGACCCCCTGACACATCAAACCTAACACAACTCTTACCACCTAACAACCCGTGCTATAGACAGCAGGCACCGGTTCAGCCGCCGTAGGCCGAACGTTGAACACTTGGAGAATCGGCTCTAAGATCTAAACCAGAGGAATCCGTAGCGAGACGGCAGACATGGAGGCATAAGCAGAAAATGGAGACAGTGTTTAGGTGCTTTGAGGAGGCAGGGACATAAGCTCAGTAATGTATATGTAGTCAGCTTTAGTTACCCTTTTGGGTTTGCCGCAGGGCGTAATAAATTGTGTGTGTACTATTAAAGCTGTTTTGTCTTGAATGCTTCTTAAATGGCCTGCTTTTATCTACCGCGGTAACGAAGTATTCCTATATATCCTTTAAGAAACCACATCTAAAAAAATGCTCCTTGATTTTCCTGCGGAGATTATCCAGGAGATTATTACTCTGGTCTGTCTAGCGCCCCTTTTATTAGCTTAGTTCTATTGTACCTTATGGCCGATATACTAACTTGTTTACTAAACTGAGAGAGCTAGGTCGGAAACTCACGCGATTGGAAAACGCTTTGCTAAGTATCTAAGTCAGTGTACGAGTATGTTGCGCCAGTATTGTTTGAGTCTATTGTCTTGCGCCACGGTGAGCTCTTCTTAGGTAGTACCAGTACTAGAATTTAGCTACTTAATTTTACTAAGAAGACAAATTTCCTTTAATACGCCAGACATTTGCGTGTTGTTTCACGCTTCTAACGCTATATTAAAGACTATTGCTGCCCGCACTTTCACGACCTAGACGACGTCTACCTTACCGAGGAAGAGAAAACTATCTTCGGGAGTAGAAACGAACCGATAGGTAATATCGGGTTGTTGCTATGCCGTCTGCGCGACGTAAACCTCTAAAGTTTTAGGTATAAGCCCTTTATAAAAACAGGAGAAAACTAGCTAACGGTGTGTTTTAGTTAGGAAATAGGGACCTGTCTTACTAAAAGTGTTTTCTGGCCTTTAGGCTATTTGTCACGAGTACAAACGAGCCTTAAGTCTATACGCCTTATAACAGACGGGTCTTGCGCTACTAGCTTACAGTATGGGAATCCGCTTGTGTTCTATAACTTTTTAAAACTGAAGCGGATATCGTGGACCGGAATACGCTCGTTAGAAGACATAAAAGCGCTGAAACATCTTCTTATTTGAAACGGTGATATTATCGATGAAATCTAGCTTGACGCCGTTCGCTACGACGGGAGCTAGGCCTAGAACCCTGACGATGGAAAAGAGTATAATGTGTTATTGGAATGCGTGGTGTATACCTCCTCCGGGCTGACAGAGTAACGCCTGGTCGCGCTTTGAAAGCTTGCCCTTGGCTCTCTACCGCTCAACCCTGCTACCGAAAGTCTTGCGCGGGTTTTCTGCCTGGAGCATCTGCGTTCTCTCAAGCTATAAAGCTGTCCAGGATGGAGTTATCTACTTAAGCACTGGGTCCAGTCTGGAAAAGGAGTAAGCTTGACGTTACTTGAAGTGCAGGTCCTAATGGATATACATACGCCGACATATCCTGAAAAGTGGCTCTTAATCTTTCTTGATTATTTTACCGGTTTAGAAGATCTGGCTATTTTTATTCCTGGCTTTCTAGACCGACCTATGGACCTGTGGTAATCTGCTTTACGTTATGTAACGCTAAAGCGATTTATGTATTATGTGCGAATGTTTAAGTTAGATTTGGACTTAACATATTTCGGCCACGAAGGCATTATGGAGTTACCTCTATCCTTTCCAAGGAACAGGCTCACTGTGCCAGGTTTAATAACTGCAGTATCGCCGGATCCCGAACATCTAGGGCTTATATGTTTCCCTGCGTATCTAGTAAGTCTAAGCGCTATTTAGGAGAATGTTCTATATATACTAACGGAGCCATAGTAAGTGTTGATGTACTTCTTAACGTAACAGAAATCCCTTAAGATATTATATGTTCGATAGTCCGGACAAGACATACTGCGATATGGTTCTTGGGGCTTACGCACGATAGAGCAGCCGGAGGATTTTGTTATCTATTAAGATTACGTTTATAACCCTGTGTATGGTTTATTAATCTTAGACTGCATTCCGAGCGAGTTCTTTGGTGTCCCTGGACCGGATAGGCGCGGGCCTTGAGGATACATCGACATAAGGCAAATCGAAGGCCCTTGTTAGTTGTTGTAACCGGAGTTTTAGCGTTTTGTAGAATGGGCTTTTGGTCTAAAAGGCATTGCCTCGCTCTAAATACTTGTATTTGGGGATTTCTCCTGCTGAGGCCGATATTCGCACCCTAACTTTCTTCTGTGCCGAGCAAATGTGGCTGTAAGGGATAAAGCTTCTTTCCGTCTTTTCAGCTTGGACGAAATGATTCGTGAACCACTTTAATAGCTAGTAGACGATGCGTGGGAGTTTCTTGAGGCGTGTCCGAGCGAACCACTCTTGCACGTAAGGAGTCAGTCAGGCTAAAGTCTAAAGGGAGTATTGTATTGAAAATGGAGAATTAAGCTTTGTTATGTTAGATGGCGGTGTACTTTGGAAGAGGCTGGAGTTCATAATGGCTTGATGAGGAGCGATACTGATGGGATGGCATCGGACCATATCGTCGCTAATATGATGGAAAATTCACCAAATCACTCTTGAAAAGGTGTTGAAATCACAGGGAGTTCTATATACCGTACACGGTAACGTGGGTGACGAAGGGATAATACTGTTGTTGTTATCCTATTTCTGCGTGAAGAGGGGAGGAAGCTATTTAGGTGAGGTTAATGACCTGAGGTTCTCCCTTTCGGCCGTAGCTATCCCGGGCCCGAATTGATCCGATCGGCTGAACCGCGCTGGATAGCTGATACCTAGTGGTATCTTATTTCGATAAAAGGATATGTTACAAATTAAAAGGTTAACTTGAAGTTAGCCTGTAGACAAAAGATGAAATATATCTTTTAACGGACCTTAAAGATTGGTGACGTTGAAGGTTGGCGACCGACAGCACGCCGGTTCTGGTCCTAGAGGAGCTTTAGCGGATTTCGGTGTTTGAAATCTGCGTGCATTCTCTTGTTGCCCGATTTAACATGCAATACTACAGGAAAATTCCATGCTACTTAGCTTGTAGAATGGTTGCATACTGCTCCCAGCCCTTCCAGACTCTATTAGATATAGCTGGAAGATCGCTAGCTTGAATCTGAAAAACGAAGTCTGTTCTAGTAATGCTTTTGTAGGTCAATGGAAAAGCGGGTTTATTACTTAGCTAGCTTTGGAGACAGTCTAATTAGCATTACTTTTTGAGACTTTTTATCTTCCTGAATAGGGATGGTCGGGTATATACTGTGAGAACACAATGCAAACAGAGTGGCAAGTGTTTTTCCTTAAGGCCAGTTGTTCCAGGAGCAGAGATTCCGTTAAACTGTAACCTGTAGCCAAAATAGAGACCATGATAGGGTGAATGGGCCGGTGATGGTAAATCGACCGACATATATGATTATCGTTATAACTTGTGGAACTGAAATGCAGATATGGTACGCTAAAGCACTTTGGGCAGATCTAGAGCATACTGATGCCACGATCAAACACTAGGAATGCCCTACAAACTTCAAAATATCCTGTAAGTTGCACGGTTGGCACGTCGACTTTCTGAACTAAATGTTAGAGACCAACGCCAATGACTACTTACCACAGTAGCCGTAAAGTTAGAATCTGTAGAAAGATAAAGAGAAAGGTATTGAAAAGGCCAAACATTTCAATAATCCAAATCTCTTATGGCAAGTTCAAGAGGTAGATTTCAGTGTGATCTGAAACTGAAGCCGGGAAAGCCCGAAGTTCCTACAACTTCCGGGCTCAGCTTCGCGAATTCTTAGATATGGGTGAGTCGAACTCCTGGATGACACGATAGTTGCGAGCTTACTGCAATGGGAGCTGAAGTCAATGCTCTTTTGCTGTTGCATGAACGGAGGCCTCTTACTAGGCGTCCCACTTCTCCTTTGATGCCGGAAGCTGAAATTATTTCGTTTTACTGTGCCTCCTTATGCGCTATTTTCGGGATGGAGATGCTGAAAGCATTTTTTGGCTTTACAGGGATATAATATATACGGTCTATTTATCTGCAAAAGTCACGAGACTGTTGATCTGATTCTGTAAGCGGTTTTTGTTCTTAGAATCGCTTGTGAAAGCTGCTGGCCTAGTAAGGTCACGTAGATTTCTAAGTTGATAATTGACTGCTAGAACGAACTTGCAGAACTGTTGTACCTCCCAGACTGATCTTTAATGTTATTAATCTATTGCTATAAGAAGAAAAATACATGAAGTCTCCTTCCTGGTCTTATTCTATGAGGTTTCGTCTGTAAAGAACAACAGGGCATATCATGGGTTCCTAGAAGTAATGAAACGTCGAAATTAATTATAAGACAGCTAATGAGCATTAAAGGGCAGATATTCTTGCTTCTCAGTGAAGCGAAGGTTCTGCTTTGGAGATTTGGGCCGATGATCTAGTTGAAAACGGGTGTGATCTGGTGCCCGACTTTTAATTTGATACCACTATAAGGCCTTAAAGAAGATATAGCCCCGTTGTAGGGCTTAGAATGGCATAGTTGAATGAAACAAGGGTAATCACTCGAAAGATCCTGAAACTAAGCTAACATGTTTGAGCCTTTAAGAATTACGGAGATAGATGCCTGATTCCGTGCATGAGTTCCCCCTATTAAGCTCTAAGAAATGTTTACTTAATCTTGTTTAGAGTATAAGTACGATATGACATTCTCTTTGGTTTCTAACTGTAGATGACTACTTAACCTTGTCTTTATTTACTATTTGCTATTTTATCTGCTTACTTGCCAAGCTACGACATTAATTTCCTGGGAGCTCGGAAAGTAAGAAAAGTCTTGACACGAATTTCCTTCTTTATAAGTAAGAGAATTTATAAACTATAGAATTAAGATACTGATGTTGAAATGTTTTCGAAGGGAACACCACTATATCGCGTAGCACGTCCTCTAACTAATCTCAAATAATAATGTGCGAACAGAAGCCGATTTTTAAGGTCAGCTTGGAGCTCCGACATACCGTTTTTAAGCATCTTGTCATAGATCAAGGCCTTTTGAAGTAAAAACATGAAGAAGAGAAGTTGAGGAATGCAGAATTAAGCAGCTTTAATGCGTACATGCGTGGTGTGCGGGACGCTCTTTAGTTAATCTGGGAAATGGAGAACGGGAAGACGATTAATGCTAAGGACTACGCTTTGTTTTGAGGGGCCTCTATGTACGACTTGAGGATTGTTATGATAATCCGAAAAGTGTTTTGGCGTTCTCCTTTGGTAACTCCTAGAACGGCATGAAGTTTTCGTTTGTCTTAGCTTCTTATACTAGGTTTTTGTAACTGAAATTAATACTGGTGTAAAAGTCTTTGAAATGATGACCGATAGTCGGTAAGATTCTAGTAAACTGAAGCTTCTTAAAGCAGCTTGAGAGATGCGGTACTATCTATGATGTACAGCCTATTCTTGGTACGGTACCGAAGTTATAAGCCACACTGGCCTAGCGCCAGACTGATGTGCTGAGCCAGCTGCTTGTCTACCACTCCCTGGTAATGATCTCTATTCCTATGGTCCTGTAAACTAATGACTTCGGATGCGTAATCGGAGTCTAACACGCGTCGTAGACAAGGGTGCTTTCTGTTATAATATGATCTCAGTCTGCACATTAGCCACTCCCTGGCCTCAAGATATCGACTTTCATCGTACCTATAATGTTCTAGTTTCGCTAGGCGCTATTCGCTTAACATTCTTTCCACCAATCCGCTGCTTAGATAGCCAGCTTCTACCTTGTGTATACCGTTCGTAGTATTGACAGCAGACTAAACTGCCTTAGCCGCCGTCTAAACCGATTCGATATATCCCAGCACCCTTATGAAGGCCCATACCTTTCCCGTCACGGATCGATACAGGTATCTAACGACCTCCTTATCTTTTCCCACGAAGTAATCTCTTTGGAAGAACTGGGAATCAGTCAAATATCGACCGAACTCCTTAACTGAGAGGTTTTTCTGCTGGGGATCGATATTGTAGTCGGTGATAGCCTTGAGCTGATTCAACTATTGAGCAATGTCGCTTGGTCTAGAGAGGAGGTGTGTGGAGATATAACAAAGACCTGGGCAGAAAGAGAAACTAGTGGTATCGGACATTTTGGAATGACGATGTGGATGAAGGAGGCTGTATCGCTCTCTAGGCACCGTATAGGTGAGGCTTTGCCGCTTTGTAATAATTCGGTCTTGTTTTAATTACTCTAGTATACTGTACAGTAGAAAACCCGTTCCTGTTATTGTTTATATGGTCTTATAACCTGTACCTGTATAGCAAGCGTTTTTATCTGAGCTTGGCTTGTTGATGCCATGTATCTTATATTGCTGATAATGATTACCTTGCAGCCCCACGTTAATTATGGCTTAGGCTGACACTTTTTTGATCATTGGCTTATTTTGAGAGCTTTTGTGGGGTATGGATAAGTCTCTAAAATGCTGATTACTGCTCTATGTCCTTGAACTTACTGATGAGGTAGTAGTTCGAGTCAGCCTTGGTGATACGGTACTGTATAAATGCTGTATTGACATTCTTTAACGAGGTGGGAGCCAGAGCCACGACATATGTTCTATTTCTTTGTTCCAAGCAACTCTAGAAGTCTATATCGCAGCGAAAATGCCTGTCCAACTCTCCTTCAGACTCGCACGAGACTGGGCCGTGCACGGCTAGACCGAAGTGTGCGAACTGCTGCGGGCCCTTTTCAAGCTAACCATAGTGACTGCCCAGCAAAGCCACTGACGATTGACGGAAGGCCTACTCTACCAGGCCGAAAGGAGCGAGCCCGGATCTGCAAGGCTGGACAGAAGGCCTACGATGTCTTCTACGAGGCCAGTTGGAGCCCCTCTCGAAACAGCACGCAGCAGTCTGGGGATATCCCTCCCTCTGACCCTCTGACCAGGATCAACCGCCCGGCTCCAAGCGACCACGCACAAGGACACCTTCCGAGAGCTCAATTGTGTGCCGTGGCGACGGGGACACTGATAGTAACAGTATGGATGAAGACAAGTCTGAAGACAAGTCTGAAGACCTCGAGGGCCCCTCCCAGACCAACCCCGCTATCCTACCTCCTTCGAACAGGAGCCGGAGGGTAGCCCAGAAGCCAGATTACAATGTTGCTAATGCCTACACCCACCTGGAACTCGACTCGAGACCTAGGCCGAAGCCGGCCTCGCCACGGATGCTACGCGTAGCCCAGTGCAACGTAGGGAAGCAGTCTCCGGCGCATACAGCTTTCCTAGAGCTCTGCTGGACTGACCAGATCGATATAATACTTGTTCAGGAACCCTGGATAGGCTATGTCGACAGAATGCTGATCAACACACACCCGGGTTTCGACTCGTACGTCCCAGTAGATTTCTGGCATAATAGGAACACCAGACCTAGGGTCATGACCTATGTACGGAAAGGAATGAGGTAGAAGATCCAGCAGCAGAGGCCCGTTCAGACGAGAGACATCTTGTGGCTCACAGTGAACAACACAATCACTGTGGCCAACGTGTACAGGCCACCGGGAGACCCTCATAACCATACAACCACGACCCTCCTAGACTACAGGCCGCCGGAACGAGCCCTCGTAGCCGGGGATTTCAACGCGCGCCACTACTCCTGGGAGCCCGGATCGGGGAGCAGGAATAGGGGGAACGACATAGCAGACTGGGCAGATGGCCACGGCCTGTCCTTCATTGGCGAGATAGGGACCGCGACACATGCTCACGGTCATGTTCTCGATCTTACCTTCTCGGACATGGCCCTCGCACAGGCATCGATCAGCCCACACCTACAGCCAGGGCCGGAGTGGCAGGCTTCCAATAGGCTCACGAGCATACCCTGTCAGCGCAAGATCCATGGATTACAACATGACGTCATCACAAGGAAATGCTGAAAGGACTAGCTTCCAGAATGCCATTGTCTGGTTGTCACCAAGAGACCCACTCACACTTCCTCTCAATTCAGTTGTAATACCCAGGGAATCCCAGTCGTATTTTCAGGAGAGGAAGAACAATGAGAAATGACACGGACACCAACCACAAACTAACCTCCGCACCCTCGTGCCACCGACAGCAGGACCGGCTTCAGCCGCCGAAGATAGGACCGTGAACACTTGGAGAATAGGCTTCAAGATGACTTGCTAAAAAATACAACCAAACCACGGGAATCCGGAGAGAGATGGCAGACATGGAGGAGTAAGCAGGAAACGGAGACATCACTTATGGGCTTCAAGGAGACAAGGACACAAGCTCAGCAATGTATATGTAACCAGTTTAGGTGCCCTTTCGGCTTCGCCGCCGGGCGTCAAAATTTGTGTGTGTGTGTGTGTGTGTGTGTGTGTGTGTGTGTGTGTGTGTGAGTGTGTGTGGACCAGCCCTTGCGTCGTTGTCTCAATCCTTTATATAGCCTATGTTCCCGATGCCTGCGGTGTTGACAGACGTTGAAACATCGATGACCGGCTGCCAGTGACGAAAGTCCCCGAGCATGGACAGACCATCTGACAACCGATATGATGTCAATTTCGCTCTTTGGCATTTGGCAACCGATCCAAACTATGGATTGGAAGAAACAATGGAAGACGAACTCAGGTCCGCGCTGATAGCTCGGCTGAGCCTAGGTTCATCCATCAAAGCAACGGACCGGACAATCATCAACTCCGGGTCTGAGTTATTCGCTGTTGAATGCGCTATACGATCGAGACGTGGAAATGAAGAGATCAGGAGCGTGGCCGACGTCGACATCCGGATAGACGCCATTACCCAGATGCAGCAGTATGCCACTTACTGTTCCAGCATCAAAACTTTGACTGACAGCAACAGGCCTCCCACCCACCAGTGGTTCCAGCGAAAGCAATTCGACTACGTCCACATAGCAAACAGCGCGCGGCTTACCAGAAACCGGCGACAACTATTCAAGAGGGCTTTTGAGTACGCCTCCCCGTTGCTTGACCACATACAAGCTGACCCGCGCATGAACCAGATGCCTTGCGCCCGAAGGCCTTTTTGATGTCCAAGACTTCGACCGCACAATTCGATGCGATGACAACACATTTCCGGAGAACGATACCGCGCGACACCTTTTCAACAATATGGACGCGGCCAACTTAGGCGACCCACTCTATGATGTTTTCCAATGCGATAACCTGATGAAGGGTATCGCGTTACAGACCCTGAAATTGGTCGTACATGACGCACCAACAAACTCCTGGTGGGTAGATCATGAGACAGAATGTCTGGTTCGGATTGCGGAACGGGATATTGTAGGGGACTCGGAGAGGTGGTGTAAAGATACGATGGAAGACGATTGTCTCAGTCAAGAGATGGTTATGGACTGTGCCATGGCCAGGCAAAGTTTCAGGGATCCGAGCAAGCACTCTTACTTTCACTAGTATGTCTCTCCCCCTCACACATCACTGACGTCTGACGTGATCTCAGCTGTATTGTTCGAGGCCAGAAAATGGGCACAAGGACAGGTACAAGTAGAAAGACAGATCGACGTCGGTTTCGGAGATTCAGGACTAACATGGGCTCGCCTGTGGCAAGTGAAAACCGGCACAGAGCCCTCTATTCAGAACCAAGGGTGTCTGGGTCAAAAGGCGCCTTTGCGACAGTAAATAGGCGGCGTTCAGTTGAAATCAGAGTATCCCATCGGGTGCGGCTGGACAGCACTTTCGCCAAGGGCGGGGTAGAGCCAATAAGGGGTTGGGAATCTATTTAGTTGACCAATAGGCTTGCAGTACCTCTATTGCCTATATATTCTGCGTATGCCAGAGGTACCAGCAATCTCTATCAATACATAACGGTACATTACAGTCTAAGCAGCCCTTACGAGTTGTCTGCCGTCGTCGTTGCTGAGTGAGGGTGTGTCCAGATATCTTGCCTAGGGGCTGCCGCTTTCTCCTACCACAATAGGTACAGGGTGAAGATACCTTCCTTGACCCCTTCCTATGCTGTTCCCATGGAATAGAGGTATTCCTTTTATCTACCCGTCTAGGCCGTGACCTCTGTCATCCACCTGCTAATGGGCCAAACTGCTGGATAAGCTGGGCAGCAAGCAGTTGCCGCCATTGGTAGTGGGTTTTAACCTTCTGCCACCTAGGACTGCCCCAGAGCTGTAGCAGAAAGCTATTCACAACTACCACTTCCAGCAGGAAATTCCAGGCAATTGACTGCCAGCCCCCTCGACGAATAGGGTGGTTATATTAATAATATGACCTCATCTGGTCACTGACATCAACCCCGTTCATCTTGTGGTTATATTCATCAATTGCCCTAGGTACTAGAAGGTCTTTGCGGACGTCTGGGCCAAACACCTGCCGGGCAGCCTTCTTAGCAGCAGTATCCCCAGCTGGGCGGCAACGGCTACAAATAACCTCTTGGCTGCTCTAGAAGACAGTTGACAGGAAGAGTACAAGGGCATTATCCTTCCAGGTGAACTGGTTAACCTATTCACTAGTTAGTTAGATAGG